>JAPMOQ010051452.1:817368-849701 GCA_026543055.1 Argiope trifasciata
TTTCTTTGAATTTCATGAATTCATTCATAACCCTACTCCCACAGTGCCAATTTTTCCTCTGTCGGCAACTTTTGTTATTAATTTTTTTTTCTGAGGAACTCATCATGTTAACGGTAGAGAATTTTTATGAAAATTAAAACTGAAGTGAAAGACGAATTTTATTTGAAAAACACTTCTTGCTGATTTTTCCTATTAAAAGGAAGGCCTTGCCTATCATAAGGTCTTTCTTTCCCAAAGAAAAAATTACCTGTTTTGGAAAGAGAAAAGTCTGAACTACAAGAAAGAACTATTAAAAAAAAGTCTCTTATATGGTCGAAAACCAGTATTTATAACTCAGTCGGATACCTTAAATCTTCTTCATAAAACAATGAATTTACTGAGAAGGTATATAAGAAAGTCGATGCAACAAGTTTTCAGATAGAAATGCAAGCCTTGAAAATGGCCATTGAATATTGTGAAAGGTTGGAGGACGGACAGAAGTGCTCCATTTTTTCGGATTCCCTGTCAGTTTTACAAGCCACTCGGTCATCTCACAATTGTGATAAGGAAATAAGGATGATAAAAGAAAAGATAAAAAGTGTTAAAATGAACAAGTCGATAGAGTTGAATTGGATGAAGGCCCATATGGGGATATATGGCAATGAAAAGGTGGATCACTATGCGAAGTAAGCGACACAGAAAGAAAATGTTGATATTATTGTCCCGAAATGATAAGCGTTGAATGAAGTGTTGATATTATTGTCGAGAGGTGTCTTAAAAGGGGAATGGAGAGAAGAAATAAAACTACAGTGGTTTGAGAGATGGTTTAAGTCCAAAAAAGAAGAGTGACCTTTGACTTTATTCCTAATCCAGAAATAAAAATAAGAAAACACCATCCACTGATAATCCAAATAATATATGGACATGGGAGATTTCTTGCTTATTTCCAAAGATTTGGAAGAGCAAGGGAAAGTAAATGCATTCGTGGAAAAACGGGTACCGTTTATTACCATTTAACGGAATGTGTTGAAATCTCAGAGTTAAAGAAGGACCTGAAGATTGTCAATAATGATTTAAGTACAGTACTGAGGGTACCAGGTCATTTCAAAATCCTGAAGGATATGATGTTAAAGGTGGACAGTTTCATTCCAACTGTTTGAGAGTGTGCAGGTGGGGAGAAAGACAGTTCTAGAAAAGAATGTTAGTCTGACGAATCGGTCCATGTAAGATTGGGCAATAATTATTCAGCAGTCGACCCCAACAAATCCTGTCGATACTGCTACAGTCAGTGGTGACGGGGTGGTCGGCTGCATACAAGGAGAAAAAGATGAACAAGTTATATAAGTAAAAATGTTAGTAACGAAATTTTGGGAACGTGGAATTCGATTTAAACATCTAATTGTTTGAAAAAGCTTGGTTCATGCTATTTTAAGCCTATTTTCATTTACGTCTGCGAGTCATTATTTTCTAAGACGAATAACATTAAAGACTCACTATGAAACCTTTTGGCAGATGACTCCAATTCTGCTAAGAGTAACGTCTTACGAAATTAATATAAGTCATCTAATCTGCAACTACAGAAGTCACACTAATGTTACCAGAATAACTAAAACATTCACTACTATACACTGCAAAATGTATTTTTTCGTAGTAAATTAAGAGTTTTGTGTTCTTTGCATTTGGCTTTATTATTTTCCCAATCACAGGTCAAAATTGTTTGACGGCACATCCATACCTCATTAGACTTTTTTTTAGAGGGGAGACATTAATTCTACTGGAAAGGTGTGCGAAAATTAGGTTTCCTGTATCTTTATATTTTGAAGATTGTGGATTTATTTTTTCCGTTTCTTCTCCAGGCACTTTGCGTGGATGGCATCATTCCCTGGCTGAACTGGTTCGGCAAAGGTTACGGCAAGGACAACGACCCCAGGAGAGCACTAGCCCTCACATTCGTCATTGCAGTGGTGTTCACAGCCATCGGTGAGTGCTTCCCATCCTCCTGCTCTGGAGTTGTTCAGCCTTGAATAAAGGCTACAATATCTTCCGCACTTTTCGTCAGCAATTTGCCGTTTCTACGCTCAAGAACCGGTCAGGCAAGTTTTTCGTCATCATCTACTTCTTTAATCAGCTCGAAAATACCGAAGATGATGACGGAAATATTGTCTGCAAACGAAATTCAACCAATCATGTGGAACTTTGAAGTGACGTCACTTTCGTTGTCGTTTACGGATGAAAAGTGTGGACGATTTTTCGCCATGTGATAAGGCCTTAATACACATTCAAATATAACCCACAGAGGAGAATCAGCACCTAAATTCAAACTTTCTGTCTCACCTAATTAAATATCGTTTTAAGCGAAATATTATGAATAATTTTAATCACTAAATCATAAAAATCATGTTGATAATTGATTTCTCAAGAAATATATTTGTGAAAGTGCGTCATAGAAATAATATGATAATAAAAAATTTGATGCGCTGTAAAATTTCGGGGTGGAAATAGTCTATACATTGTACTGTATTTTTTATTTAAAACCAGCTGGTACCCTGGAAATCTCGTTTGAAACTTAAAATAATTGCCTTGTTTAATTATTAAAGATGATATTCATTTATATGGAGAGAATGATATTTATTTTCCTATCGGAAATGTATACATTCATTGAAAGTGAGTGATGTTTGAAGGAGAAGCGTAAATGATATTACTTCTATTTTTTTAACTTTAGAGTTGGAAATATTTTTTTTGTTTTTCCATCTTTAACAGAAACAAATAAGTGCAGGTAATAAGTATCCAAACTTTCATCTCAATTGGAAGAGTGATACGGCAGCGCATAAGACACATACAGACAAACATTCGTTTTTATTCATAATAAATATGTAGACTCAAATATTTATAAACTGTCATGACATATCCCCCACTCTAAAACGTTACCATGAAATTATAATTTAGAAAATTACTCGCACAATTTTAAGTAATCAATAGTCAAAACGATTCATATATCTTCCCCTGCTTTAGTAAAAAAATTCCACGAATTGTATTTCTTCTTTAATCAACCTAATACAGTTTTTAATCCATTCCAAGCTTGCTCTCAAATTTAAAGTAGTTCAGTTAACAAATAGTTACACATAAAAAGTTGATAGATTATGGCTAGCAGTGTTGGTAGGTTCTCTAGTGCCTCATTCATCCTAGAAAAAAAGATAGATCGACTACTGCGTCATGCATCGCTTAGAAAAAAAGATTGAGAAACGGGAATTATTCTTAAGTTAAACAGTGCTAAAATAAGAAAAATATCTAAGGAAGGAGTGGGGAGAAGTGAATTCTTTCAACATAAAAGAAATATCGATTGAGAAACATAGTAAAACCATTTTAAGTGATCATTTTAACGATCATTTAAGCGATCACAGCATGACGCTATCTCTTTAATGATCACTTAGGCGATCACAGCATAATGTTATCACTTTAACAATCACTTAAGCGATCGCACCAAAATGCTATCCCTTTACCGATCATTAAAGTGATCACAGCATAATGCTATCCCTTTAGCGATCACTTAAGCTATCGCAGCATAATGCAATCGCTTTTACGATCACTTTAACGATCACAGCATAATGCGATCGCTTTAACAAACAACTAGATCCACACAATAATTTCTCTCAAAAGTTATTTTTCCTTGACAATGCAAATTAATTTGCATTCGCGCTTCAATTTCAACACCGCTCTAATTGAGGTGTTGTTGGAGATCAGATAAGCCTAGACATTTAAAATCTATTCGACGGTTTTCAACCCGGTCATAACATACATTTTTCCCCCTCACATGTTGGAATTGAAGATGTGGTTAATTAAGATATCATAATAAGTCTTTAACAGCCACTAGACACCAGCGTTCGCTCTTGTCGAATGGTTAAGTTACGCGACTTCAAACCCAATCATCGTAGGTTCGATCCTTAGCGGAATTCAACCTGCACATTGGCACAATTACAGCCAACACTATCGCCACACTGGTGACCTCGGAGGACGAACCTTCAAACAGCTGTCTTGGCGCCACCTACCAGCAGCAAACGCAACCAAAGCAAAATCGTCAAACTCACTTGGCGCAGCAATTAAAGTCATCAGACTCTTTGAGCCTTTAATATTGTACTCATTAGTTTTTTGTTGGTTTTTACAGGCGACCTCAATGCCGTTGCTCCGATTATTTCCAACTTCTTCATGGCAGCCAATGGACTCATTAATTTCTCCTGCTTCCACGCTTCATACGTGAAGTCTCCAGGTAAGACGGTCAAGTAGAGCAAATCTGTAAAATCTGGGAGAATTTTTTACATCAAATTAAATTTAATTAATACTAACAAATTAAATTTATTTAGACTAACAAGACTATCAAAAGACTAATTAGGACTAACAAAATAAATTTATTTTGTTAATTAAGATTAACAAATAAATTTAATTTATTAATTAAGACTAACAGAATAAATTTAATTAAGACTAACAGAGAAAGTAAGTGGGGCTCCCTTCAATTCCAGGATTTCGTCCGGGCTTCCAGTACTACAACCTCTGGCTGAGTCTGCTCGGAGCGCTACTCTGCGTGGTCATCATGTTCGTCATGAATTGGATCACGGCCCTGGTAACCGACGTCGTCGTCATCGCACTCTACATCTACATCGCCAAGACCTGTCCGGGTGAGAGGCTTGCTTTGCTGGATTCACTTCGGTAGATTACGGTGAACGTAAACACTCGAAACTTCGAAAATCGCTCACAATACCGAATATTTTTATTGCTTAAAAGTTATATCTGATCCTTTAATGTATGCATATACGTTGTCGATAGTCAGAATATGTCTCGAGTTATGAGGATTTTTCTGGAGGTACTTTCACTCAAAACTCTAGTTTCGGCTTTCTTTAAAACTCATTTTACGAAGAATGATTCCATTATGTTGATTCAATCAAACAATCCTAACTCAACAAGAAATGAACCAAATTCAATTATTATGCATCAAACCCATCTGCACGAAACAGTGGATGTTGTGTGCCTCCCTCAAAGTTAGATTTAAAGAAATAATTTTTAATAGATATTTAAAAGGTAAAATGACAGAAAAAAACCTGATTTTTTTCTATTCAACGTTGGTGAAAAAATTGTTAAAAACAAAACTATGTATTTTTATAACTTAATCGAGACAGACAACATGAAGACTCATATGAGGTATCATTTCCAACTAAAATTGTATGTCTGTAAAAATTAGAATTCAAGATATGTTTTTTCCCTTAAAAAACATGTTGGTTAGCTCATCAAATATTAATTAATTAATAATTAGCTTTATATGTTTTTTTCTCACTAAAATAACTTTAAACATATGTTAATGACCTATTGTAAAAAATCAGATTTCTAAAGTTAAAATTTAAAAAAAATCTTCTAGTATGTATGTACACCTTAAGGAATTATTCTAATAAACTCATAAAATCGGAGAAATTTCAGAAAAAAATGTCCTTTCCTGCACACTTTCACTAAATTTCATTTGTTTCATATTTATACGGACGGAACTCCATAATCCGTCTTTTATTCATTACCCGATAAGCCTGAGTTTTGTAATAGTGACCAAACTATATATTCTTTTTCATGGTAAATTATTTTACCATGAAAAAGAATATATAGTTTGAAAAGAATATATTAAAAAGAATATATTAAAACAAATTAACATTAAATTATAGAAAAAAATCACAGAAATTATAGTAATGCATTTCGAAGTTATATAGAAATTAATCATAAATCAATCAATTGATTTTATTAAATTTTGGAACTGTATGCGTGTCGTCATTTGATTGGGAAGTTAAGAAAAAAAAGTATTTCCCCAATATTTATGAATGAATTTTAAATTAAAAGCAAAAAATAGTAAAAGAAACGAATAAATTTTTTTAAATGCGCTTTTATGGCTTCTAAAAAATAAAAAACATTTTCATCAATAGAAGTATAAAAATTGAGATGAAAGAAATGTGACAATTGAACGATATCCTATGAAAGTTCGTCTGAATGTAATATTTTATTTTATTTTAATTTTTTTAAAATTTCCTACTATATATATTTTTTTCTAATTTTCTAACCACTTTTCACAAGATCTTATCCTCCTTTATTGTAAAAAGTTTTTGTTTGGACATCCTTCCACGGTTCCTCCATGATATGAATGCCTGAAGAGCCCTCGAACAGTTACATTCGCGCACTGTATCCTTACCCTAAAGATGACAGCATGGAATCGACGCATTGTAAAAAAAATGTCTCATTCATATTTGTAGCAACCAGCGGGTGACCGAGCACCGCTCGGAAAAAACAGGTATCGAAGCTAACTCGAAGATTTAAATTTTCAATTGTGATTTATCAAAACAATACATGCCATAAAAAAATTTGTGAAACCATTGGTGAAAAGATAATCGGTTAAAGTGCACCATTGTAAACTATTCTAAACAAAGTTAGAGTTTGGAAAGGGAACTATTCTATACAAAGGTAAAGTAAAGGTAAAGATTGAAGTGTGTCGAAGTTCAATATTTTTGACAAATTTATTTAGAAAAACCAAACATATATACATACATAAGAAACATATTATAAACCTATAACAGCATAAACATAAAACTTTATTAGTTCGCCATATTGGCTATAGATGGCAGCACGTTACCACTTGAAAAATTAAGTAGCCATTATGGCGAACTAATAAAGTTTGAAAATATCCTATCTGTAACTCCGAACTGCTCGACCGTAGCGCTTCAAAACCGGCGCCAATCGATTCCTCGTGGCCAAAAACCCCAGACCCCCAAGTTTACCGGAGTTTATTAATTCTGGGGCGATTTTCGACTTGACAACCATTCCTCGTATTATTTGTAGCAATATAGTAAAAGCTCTTTATTCGCGGGGTAAATATTCCATAAATATGCCGCGAATACAGAAACCGTAAATACGGAATGGTCATTTTTGAGGGATTATAGGGGATACGTTCCGAGGCGACAAAATAAAAAATATATAAATCAATTTATTTGAAGTTTTTGAACATTTTGATTAATTATCTTAAGGCTTAGGCAATGGTTTGAAGAATTTTGTCATTTTCTCTTGCTTGGCAGTTTTCAAAAGCTCCTTCCATTCAGACTGATACGCAGCAGTCGCATTAGCAATTTGCCTCTTAAAAATAAGACTTCGTTCCACAGACGGATTAATGTTCATAAAGAAATCGCAAAGCTCATTTGCCATTCTTAAACCTTCACTAAGATTTTTCAAATGAAATATCACGTTTCCAGTGCTTTTTGAAACCTCTTCTTCAATGGGCTGTGAAATGAACATTTCCTCCAAGTCGGTTTCATTTAGATCTTCATCTTGCAATACCTGAATGCATTTAACAATATACTTTAGACAAAGCTGTAATAAGATCTATTTCCCTTTTTTTTATTAGTCCATTTGACGGCATTTATAAAGGATATTGGGTTGGATACCTATTGGAATCCCTTTAATTTTATGCATGTACTTATTAGATCCGAGAATATAGGACTTGAGTCGCATTTTTTCAATCCGTTAATAGTGAAAACGCGAATGAAGGAAGCGCGAATAAGGAGCTTTTACTTTACTGTGCTATATATGGCTATTATCACCAGCATCGAAAGATACATATTTTAGAATATCTGGCCAGAATTGCTTTACATTGAAGAGTATGCTGCAAAAACAGTGTAGCGCCAATTTGGGTGAATTTAGAGTTATTACACTATGTTAAAGTTACGTGGGGTAAAAACTCCTTGGTGATTTGGTGCCAAAAACATGTTGCTCCAATCTTTTATCTCACATTCCCCAAGCGATGGAACTTCCTAATTGAAATTTAGAATTTTGAGACGTTTTTTACGACTTTCTGCAAATTTGAATAATTGTAGCTATCTCTTTTTTGTAGCAAACCCATCAATTGCTTTCGAGTTATTTGCATTTACAAACTCGTTTCATGTCTTATAACAAAACGAGTGCATATAAAACATATTTCATTCATGCATACTAAACGTGAATATGCTACTTCTTGGAATGCTGATTTTCTTTAAAAAATACAGCTATTACTTTTCTTACAGTTGAAAATTAAGTAGTTTCCAATTCATTTTGACTAATGTTGCATATTCGAAATTAGGAATTTCTTCTGTTCAGGATGCTGATGTTCTTTATATTTACTAGAAATCAACTGGGGATCATCATTTCAAGGATACTCCTACAGGAATGCTCTTCACTATTTGAATAAATTAACAAGAATCGAGGAACACGTGAAAAACTATAGGTATCCAAATTCTTTTTTCTAAATTAATAGTTAAGATATCTGACTACGTTCGATGGAAAAAACTTAAAGATTGGATTTTTTAAATATACTATTTAAAATTATGGTTTTTAGATGTATTGTATAAAAATTCTTTCAATACAACAAAACTATTTGAAAATATAGAATATTTTGAGAAATAGGGAAATTTTGGGGAAAATTTTAAAGAAACTTAACTCAAACGGTTAACATTCTACACAAAATTGTCATGCAGCAAGTTATAGAAAAAAATGATGAATGAAATAAACCTAAAATCTAAGAAAAAAGTTGAGATGCAAAGATGTTATGGATAAAATATAAGTATATATGCTTTTTATCCATAAATTCACAACTTAATTTTTCTAAAAACACCTGTAAATGAAGAAGTATTTCTCCAACCATAAAACTTTTGCTTCATTTCATTGCCCATATTATTTAAAAAACGCGCTGAAATTTTTATTTAAATACCTCTATTAGTTTTTGAGATATCATGTTAACGGTGGAGGATGTTTATGAAAATGAAAGTTTTGTGAAAATTGAAATTAAAGACAGATTTTAACTGAAAAAATATATAACCTTGGATGAGAGGTCAGGTCTTTCTTTTCCCAGAAAAGATAAACTATTTTGGAAAGAAAAAAGCCTGAACTACAAAAAATAATAACTATAACCAGCGGGTGACCGAGCTCCGCTCGGAGAAAACAGGTATCGAAGCTAACTCGAAGATTTAAATTTTCAATTGTGATTTATTAAAACAATACATGCCATAAGAAAATTTGTGAAACCATTGCTGAAAAGATAACTGGTTAAAGTGCAACATTGTAAACTATTCTAAACAAAGATAGAGTTTGGAAAGGGAACTATTCTATACAAAGGTAAAGTAAAGGTAAAGATTGAAGTGTGTTGAAGTTCAATATTTTTGACAAATTTATTTAGAAAAACCAAACATATATACATACATAAGAAACATATTATAAACCTATAACAGCATAAACATAAAACTTTATTAGTTCGCCATATTGGCTATAGATGGCAGCACGTTACCGCTTGAAAATTTAAGTAGCCATTATGGCGAACTAATAAAGTTTGAAAATATCCTATCTGTAACTCCGAACTGCTCGACCGTAGCGCTTCAAAACTGGCGCCAATCGATTCCTCGTGGCCAAAAACCCCAGACCCCCAAGTTTACCGGAGTTTATTAATTCTGGGGCGATTTTCGACTTGGCAACCATTCCTCGTATTATAGTATTAGATAAATTCGCCAATGTGATTCGCCAACGTAATCGAATACCTTAATCTGTTTCTATATTACGTAAAAAACGGACAGCTTCTAATTCCTCCCTTTCCAGGCCGGCCATTTTGGTGCTGTCAGGCAACTCGAGCAGCAGACCTCAGTTGGTGGATTTTGCTGGACACATCACCAAAGACGTCGGCCTCCAAATATGCGCCCACATTTCGAAAGTGAGTTGATTTAATTTTCATTTGTGATTCTCAATTTCCATGTTAATATAATACAGCATGGTTTGAAGTCCAAAATGACTAGGTCCGTCCTAAAATAGCCCTAGTGTTGCTTTACAATCGGACATTAATATGGATGCTTCAATTGCCAAATCGATTAACTCCATAAAACAAGAAGTTAAGAAAAATGATAAAATATTATATGTTTTTTTTTAAATTCTTTTCAAATTTGATTTGACGACATGTAGAAATTATAAGGTGGAATATACTTGGAATAATTGTAATTATTACTACCATTTTTTCGTGTTGGGAGAGTTAATCGATTTGGCAAGTGAAAGTAAATTATTGATTCAAATTCAGTCTTTGAATTATTCTTTTATTACTGAAAAATGTCATTATATAAACATATGTTTTATTAAAGAGTTTAGCACAAATAAATAATAACTATTCTGTTACTCGTACATAGCATTACGAGTATTATTACTTAGTTTAAATTGTGTTATCATTATAAATGATGTCATCTTCGTTAGCTGTATTTGAGCTTCCATCCTGTCGATTTGTCCTTAAGTTTTATAATACTCGTGTTTAATAGGAGGAATAAATTTCAACAAGTCCATCATATCTTTCCTCTTTTCGCTGTTCTACCTGTTGGATGCAACAAAAGCTTAATCACATTTTTCAGACATAGTGGTCTACCTGCTACACTTTTTCGTATATTTATAGCACTAAATTCGGTATCTTCGTTAAAGTCATACTTAAATTGTTTCAGATGGGGTTTCGACTTTTCTGATTTAATCCAGTGCATTTTGAGCCAATTTACTGGTATCCCTGTAACTGATACCTTTCTATGATTGATAGAATTTTCTAAAGTACTTGTAGAGAAAAAGTCCTGATGCGTCATTTGAACCATACGGAACGGTGCTTTCTTTTTACATGTTTTTATTATGTTATAACAATCATCTGCAGAAAAGATATTCTAAACTTTTTTTGCTTGAGATTCGATGATAGCAAATTGTGAATCAGTAGGCAAGTGACTGGGGAATGATTCCGTAAGAGCGGAAAAATAGTGCAGTTGGTTAAATATATTTTTATTATGATATAAATACATTATAGTATGGAGTTAATCAGATTGGCTTCTGACATAAATTATTTATTATTCAATGGCTAAAATTTTTTTTTTTGTCATTTAATGGTGTTAATACTTATTATTAGAGAAATTTGTTTTGAATATGTACAGTTAGGAGCTAAAGAAGTGCTTTGATATTAAAATTTAATAAAATTCCAAAAGTGAAGTTAATCGATTTGCCAAGTGAAGCATTCATATAACTAAACTAAATCATCCAGGTTGAGCACTAACGGCAAACAAACCCTTATTATCTGTGCATTCCTTTCAGGAGCCACTGAGCTGGAAGCTGCGGTGTCTTCTCCAAGAGCTGAACTCCAAATGGCTGGCAGAGCGCAAAGTGAAGGCCTTCTACTCTCTGGTGGAGGCGGATTCTTTTGAAAACGGAGTCGCCAGCCTCATTCAGGTACAATCGTGGCAAAGAATATTTTAATGAAATGCTATTGAAGTTTTTATTGAACTGAAATGTGCTCGTGCAGTTATTATAATTTTAATTCATGTAAATTGCTATACAGTTTGTGGTATTTATTCTACTTTAATATATTTTTATTTAAAAACAATTTGACATTAATAATGATGCATAAAAGTAGAAGTGAAATTCACGATTCCAAATTTTGTCATGTTGAAAACATTGTGCCATCATTTGTCTTAATTTAAATCAATAACCAGTTTAAACCGGTTTAAAATAATCACGAGACTTCTTTACAGGTACCAATCCACCCATGTATGTATATATATAATATGCTATATAATTAATATATATAATTCTGAATGATAAATTACTTGCCAATAAATTCTTAAACATATAAGTTAATATAGAATTTTTATGAAAACAATTAAAACATTTTGAAATCATGCACTCTTTATTCTTTCAAAGGTCTTGAGGTTTCAAAATTTGAAACTTTTTTAATACCATAAAAAATACTTTTCTTCACCTCTCAAGTGTATGTGTGTGTCTAAAAGTTTTGCAAATCTTAAATTGTATGAATCCCGTTTCTGTGTGTGTTTTTATAGAAATTCTTTTAAACTTCCACCATATGAAATGGCTAAGAGGCATTTACTCTTTCAGCATCTTAGAAATTTTCTGACCATCATTTGATGATTGACGAAAGAAACTCCTATGTAGGGCTTCGAAATAATCATAAAACACATTGGAATAAGGAATTTATTCAGTGAAAGATACAGTAATTTGGAATAAATTAAAAATGATAACGAGTAAAAGAGACGTATAAAATGTAAAACTCGGATTGCAACAACGATGAGAGACTTTTTAATTATTTACAGATGCGAGGAAAGCAAACAAAGTGATCAGAAAACCTTCATCTATGGGCAGATAAGGTTGGGTCGATCTAGTGCCACTTGGTCATACCAGGCCGAATAAGCGGAGCTCTTTCGAATGAAAACAGAAATGTGCGCCTTTCGTTGTGAACGAGCACCGTTCAGGCGAAAGGACGACTTTGCTTGAACACAACCCTTTTGAGAAGGCGGCCGAACTCATTCATCCATCCCCAAGTCAGAATTGAGATCCCAATCAGAGACCGACTCAGTACCCCCAGACGTATGGGCACTTGGAGCACATTGCAGTTTATGGCCTAATTTGGCTCTTGTGCCAATAAAACAATAAACCAAGCAATAATTTTTGTTAAAATTACAATTCCAAAGATGTCAGAAGTAGATGCCAAAATTCTTTTCTCCAGTTGGAAAATATTTCGCCTAAAATTTAAAAATGAATAAAAGCATGTTTGATAATTATCGATAGAAGTATTAATTAAGAATACTGCTAAAAATAATTCTGGTCAGTAGACATGGAAATAAAATCCTTACATGCGTATATGCCAATCTTTATAATGTCACGAAGAAGTAAATAAACACACCGTCAGCTTTGAACTAACAAACAAGTTTATTGGAGGAAAGTAGCGACTTGCAACTCTACAAGGTCTAGAAATTATCCACGACTAGTGGGTATCAGCTTTTATAAAAGAACAGAATACTCGAGAAACAACCAATTTACATAAGAAAGAAAGGTCTAGAATATTAGAGAACATAAGGAAACAAACTAAAAATCCATGCCGTGGACACAACAGCTATGGCGAGTATCGAACCCGCAAACTCTGGGTTTGGATTGCGTGCTTTGACCATTCGGCCACTGAGCTCACGGCAAGCTTTCTTTAGGCGGCAATATTACTGTTCTATATTACTATTAATATTGTTCAACCTCAGCGGTGGGTCTAATGCCACTTGGTCATACCAATCCGAATGAGCGGAGTTCTTTCGAATGAAGGCAGAGGTGTGCGCCTTTCGTTGTGAACAAGCACCGTTCAGGTGAATGGACGACTTTGCTCGAACACAACCCTTCTGAGGGGGCGGTCGAACTCATTCATCCATCCCCAAGTCAGAATTGAGATCTCAATCAGAGACCGACTCAGTAACCCCAGAGGTATGGGAACTTGGAGCACTTTGCAGTCAAGACTATTCAAGTGCCATGAGCCAACACAGCGGTCATTGGCCGAGAAGAGGACAGAACACTCTATCTTTCGGTTAAGAGACTGATGCTCTACCAACCAGGTTACTGTGGCCCAAGCAAAGCCGATAAGGCGAAAGATGATAATAGAGCCATAGAAGAATAACAAATCATTGAGTGATCGTTAAGATGGTACGATAGATAAGATAGCTGCGTGTTCGTATAGCAATATGGACAACCCATTCCCGATCAATCACTCACTCACTTTACAGTAAAGGTAATGATGTAATGCTGATTGATGACCAAGCTGTGAGTTCGATGCCTAATACCATCTTTTAAAATGCTGAAGCAACTATCGAAGGATATATTGTAACAAACCTGTAATTTTGCTTTCCAGCACGACTAGGGTCTTCATAAAAAAGACTGATTTACAGTCATCTGTATTGGTTGCTGCCAGATGTCGCAGTAGTGATCCCAGAGTTTGGCGATCATTTTGCGACTTCTCGGCGAATTTGTTGATCTTGGCGACAAAATGGATAATGCACGAAACATCGAGAATTTATAGATCTATCCATTAGGAACCGAGATACATCCAGAACCACCCTGATTGGCCCAGAAACTTCAAGCTTAATTTATTATTTAATCTCAGTTAATCTAAATGTTGAATAGCATAGCGGAATATTTTTAGCTTTAGTTATTGAACCACATTACATGGAATTTTAGATCTATGCATTTCAAATTAGATTAACTATTTAGATTTAAAAAGCACATACAATTTTTTTTAACTAATTGACTGCACTTGTACGCACACATCCCTTTTATAAAGTGATTTAAGTTTTAAAAAAATTAATAGAAGCCTTTAAGAGTCGCATTGTCCACGCCTTACTTCTTCAAGACGATGATTATTAGTTCGTAGTTTCTGATCTTTTGCCATTGTCTTCTTTTCTTGTAGACTGCCGGAGTTGGAAAGATGCGTCCAAACATTTTATTGATGGGGTTCAAAGAAAACTGGCAGACTTGCGACCTGAAAGAGACACTGGACTATTTTCACGCTATTCAGTAAGTTTTCTGTGGCATCACCTGACTGTTTATTGCTGAACGAACTGATTAGATCTCTAAGCGAATTACACCACAGAAGGATGATTCGGTTTCTTTTGTACTGAAGTTAATACTGTTTCGTAATCACAAAAATCCATCATATTTATTGTCAATATTCTTTCTGATTAGGATAATTTTAAATATTTCCGATCTAATCGGTTCGTGATGACAGGATTTATGAGGGCTGTTTTTAATTTTGAAATATTTTACTTTTTGCTTATGAATTTATTTCAAAACACAGTGTAAAAAATAACATCCAATTCTAATCGTTTCTATTTTAACTTTGAAATATTTTAGTTTTGGCTTGTGTAAAATAAATAAATAAATAAAAACATCCAATTCTAAGCGTTTCTATTTTAATTTTGAAATATTTTAGTTTTGGCTTGTGGCTTGACTTCAATAATGTAAAAAAAAAAAAAACATCCAATTCTAAGCGTTTCTATTTTAATTTTGAAATATTTTAGTTTCTGCTTGTGGAATATATTTCAAAGTATAGTGTAAAAAAGAACATCCAATTCTAAGTGTTTCTATTTTAGTTTCTTCTTATTAATCAAAATTTAATAATTAGCTAAAATTTATTTAATCATATCACATTTAACAAATATATCAGCAATGGATTTTGCCATGATTCAGATTTACGTTAAGTGGAGGATCTTTGATACACGGCGGATTTAATTTCCATCTGATCTGAAGATCTAGTTACTATTTAGAACCACTGCAAAGATATTGGCTGTTGATAGTTTAAATGCTCATTTTCATACACGCGTGTCGTCGCAATAAGTTGACAAGTTTTGATTGATTGCTAAAATTAAGGATTTAAATTTTACAATGAATCTTTTATCTCCTTTCAGCCAGGCGGTGGACGCTCACATGTCCCTGTGCATCCTCCGTATGCCGGGCGGCACGGATTACTCCCCCTACTTCGAAACCCCCGATGGTCTACCCATACTCCATAAAGGAAAGGTCGAACCATCATTCAAGACCCCAGGTAAAGTCAATGCTCAGCAGTGACGCCAAGGACAAAATGTCATTTTTATTACTCCGTGGCTTAAAAACTTGAGCTGATGTTTTCTGGTAATAAAATATTAGCAGATTCCTAATCATTCCAAAAATAGTAAAATGCAAACATTTAAGAATACTTTTAGGGTACGCTTGATCTGCCTTGTACCAAGGACATTCGGCAAAAATTCTCCATCCACGTTGGAATTTGAAGTATTCGGTGTGCCGATCCAAAAAATGAAAGAGAGCCGTTTGCCGTTTTCTAGAGATATCCATATGATGACACCAACCGGGACTCTCCCCAAAGTGCCGAGGGTGAGCAGGTGTGGACTCTCCAAAGAGCACTCGACTCCATCTTTTTGATAGAGGAGATTTCAAAATAAGTTAGAGCTGCATCACCGTGAAATATGGCAGATGAGGCTGTCTTTATCCGCTATCTCAATACCCTTTAAACCAACATGTGAGGGGATCCACTGAAAGTGAATAGAGTAATCCGCAGACAGTCTGGCAATAAAGTCAAAGATAACCATGCTAATCTTGTCACCCATTTTCGTTCAATGAGAAAGGTGTTATATAAAGACACGGTCCGTTAAAATTCAAATGTCCCCAAAGATGATTTTAGTAGTTTATAATTGTTGTTTTATAGTGTAACTTATCTGTGAAAGTCACAATTTAGTTCAAACAAATGTCATGAATTGATATGAACATATTTATAAATCCGAACTCAAATAAAAATATCGGAACCTCCCATATTAGACTAAATATGTGATAAGGAATATATATACACTGAAGTGACAAAAGTCACGGGATGACTGTTAATATCGTGTCGGTCCTCCTTTTGCCAGGCGAAGTGCAACAACTCGACGTATCATGGAGTCCACAAGTCGTTGGAAGTCCTCTGCAGGAATATTGAGCCATGCTGTCTGTATAGACGTCCATAATTGTGAAACTTGGGATGGTGCAGGAGTTTGGGCACGAACGGACCTTTCGATGATGTCCCATAAATGCTCGACGGGATTCATATCGGGTGATCAAGGTGACCAGATCATGCGCTGGAATTGTCCGGAATGTTCTTCAAACCAATCGCGAACAGTTCTGGCCCGGTGCCATGGCGCATTGTCATCCATAAAAATCCCATCGTTGTGTGGGTACGTGAAGTCCATGAATGGCTGCAAGTGATCTGCAAGCAGCTGAACATAACCATTTCCAGTCAATGATCGGTTCAGTTGCACCAGAGGACCGAGTCCATGCCATGTAAAAACAGCCCACACCATTATGCAGCTACCACCAGCTTCAACAGTGCCTTGCTGACAGTTTGGGTTCATGGCTTCTTGGGGTCTGTGCCACACTCGAACTCTACCATCAGCTCGTAACAACTGAAATCGTGACTCATCTGACCACGCCACGGTTTTCCACTGGTCTAGGGACCAGTCGATATGCTCACGAGCCCAGGAGAGTCGCTGCAGACGATGTCGTGCTGTCAGTAAAGGCACTCGAGTCGGTCTTCTGCTGTCATAGCCCAAGGAAGACAAATTTCGCCGCACAGTCCTATCGGACACGTCCCTCGTACGTCCCACATTGTTTCCTGCAGTTATTTGACGAAGTGTTGCGTTTCTATTAACACTGACCATTCTACACAGACGTCGGCGGTCTCGGTCGTTAAGTGCAGGTGGTCGCCCACTGCGCTGTCCATGATGGGATGTGATGCCTGAAATTTCATACTCTCGGCACACTCTTGATACTGTGGATCTGGGAATGTTGAATTCACTAACTATATCCGGAATGGAATGACCCATGCGTCTAACTCCAACTAACATTCCACGTTCAAAGTCTGTTAATTCTCGTCGTGCCGCCATAAATCACGAAAACCATCTTCACATGAATAACTTGAACACAAATGAAAGCTCTGGAAAACGAACTGCGCATTTATACTTTTTCGCTGCGATACTACTGCCATCTGAATATTTGCATATTGCTATCCCATGAATTTTGTCACTTCAGTGTATATTCAGTTACGACCTAGGTGATCAAGTTTGTGATGTTCATAAACTTGACCACCTAACCATTTTTCAAATGCTAATTTAGAAGTGTTTCAACCCCATCTTAAGAAAAGAGGGCTCTGGGATATGCTTCAAGTTGTGGTACCAACCAATTGCTGGATAAATGTGTATTAAAACAGTTCACAGGGGGAATAAAAATATGTACAATTTTTTATATTGACATTCCACACCATTTTCATAATAAAAACATTGCGCCTGCATCAGCTTTTCATTCGATGCGCAACAAACAAAACTTTGAACTTTTTTTCTAACTAAATAGTCATATCTGTTCATAGGAGGTTGGCCCTTTTTAATCAGAGCAAACATTTTGAAATGTGTTTTTTCTAATATTAGAAATGCATTTTAAATTTTCCAGAACTAAAATGTCTTCACCTTCCCTTTAAGAGCTCAAAGTGACTCTCGAGACGGTGCTGGAAGAAAGTCCGGCGAGCAACGGGACTCCACCACCTTATCGCATTGTGACTGCTGAAGAAGCTCGAATCGACCTGAAGATGGCCAACATCTTCCACGACAAGCAAGTGAAGGGGAACATCGACGTCTGGTGGCTCTACGACGACGGAGGTGGGTAGACTTTGAGATTAATTTAAGACAAAAATAAATTTTATGTTAAAAATATAAATCATGTGCTTTCTTAAAAACAAGTAATATATTAAAATATTGAATTAAATTCCTACTTATTTTCTTATATTATTTATATATTTCTTATAATATTTATGATCGAGTGTAGCGTCAGTAATCTCACAGCTTGGTGACAAACTTGTTGGCTGCCATTTAGCGAGTTGGTGACGTATATAGTGACATTTGTGACAAGCTTGGCAGCCATCTAGCAACTTGATGACTGATTTAGCGACAAAATTGGCGACCTGATAACGGTTTTCACGACATTTGCGACACATTTGGCAACTAGATGACGGATTTAGCAACATTAGCAACAAACATGACGATGGATTTGGTTACCAAATACAAATGACTAGAAAAAATTAATAAATGAATTAATATATGAAAAAAAACTGTATTATCATCAATTTTCATCCCCTACAAATATAAAAAAATGCATTTGAACTCGAGGGGATGAATAACCAGAATTTTCTTAACGATTGAAAATTTGAACAAGATATATAAACATGTAGGGAGAGTGTGAACTAATAGTAGGGATTGAAAAATATGATAATACTCAGTGAATCAACCAGCGTGCATTCAATCATAAAACTTTTAAATGCGATTCTTTCATGCAGAATGTTTTCTTGCAGGCCTCACCGTGCTCTTGCCCTACATCCTGACCACCCGCGCGGAGTTCAAAGGATGCAAGCTGCGCCTCTTCTCCGTGGCCCAGGACAACACGGAGATCAGCGACGAGCAGCGCAAGTGAGTAAACCAGCGCTGCAGTAGTGAGGGGAACCCTCGCCCCTCCTACCTTCGCAGTATGGTGTCCTTTCTACTTAACCCTTAAATGCTCGGTTATTTGTTTTGAATTTTAAAAAATCTTTCATTATAGAAAAATAGTTATAGCTTAATTTTTAAAAAATCCAGGTACTAATTTGATATATTTATTTAGGCATTTAGCAACATATATATTGCATGATATATAGGGTGTTTAGGAAAAACGTGGACAAACTGACATGGTAGATCTGGTCATATAACAAGGACAAAATGACATGGGTATCCTTGTTATATGTCTCAAAAAGTTTTGAAAAAAACGTGTACAAAATAACAAGGCAGCTCCGTCTTATAACAAGGGTGAAATGACATGGTAGATCCGTCATATAACTAGGATCAAATCAAAATGACTTGGAAGATCCGTCATATAACAAGGGCAAAATGATGTGGGTGTTTAGAAAAACGTGGATATTGAAATAGAATGTTTAGAAAAAATGTGGACCGAATGACATGGTAGATTCATTCAAATCAAATCAAAAGGGCACGGTAGGTCCGTCGTATAACAAGGATCAAATCAAAATGACGTGGCAGATTCGTCCTATAACAAGGAAAAAATGACATGGGTGTCCTTGTTATATGTTTCAAAAAGTTTAGGGAAAAAAATGTGAACAAAATAACATGGTAGATCTGTCATATAAAAAGGATCAAAAATTGTATAGGAACTGAGGGTGGAAACTGCGATCTGGAACAGCTACAAGGCTTTGAAAATAATACATAATAAAAAAATAAACGAAACCATTGCAGATCATTTTGTTGATAATTATTCTCTCACATGCAACTAATGCCCACCAAATGTTGAGTCTGCAGGAAATGTTCAGAGTTTCCGCCAGATGCATCGAGACACGCCTGGCATTCACGTTGCATGGAACGGTGCACCTTCTCAAAGATACCAGGTGCATCTCGAACGCATCCTGTTGTCATAACAACTCATTCAACGGTTTGCATGTGACTTAATTTTATAAGCTAAACTTTTCCCATTTCGATTGATTGGAAATCGAAGGTTTTGAAGGGCAACTGATTCATTTCCAGTCTAGCTCAGTATGGATTCAAAAATGTATTGAAACCAGGGAAAAGCTGGAATGGATTGAAACAATAAGTTTAACAAGCAGTATCAGTAAAAATTCCAGTAATGAAATTTCGGAAACACGGAATTCGATTCCAAACACAGTTACTATTTGAAGAGGATGAGCTCATGCTATTTCAAACATATTTTCATCTATTAATGACTGCGAGTCATTATTTTCAGAAATGAATATCGTTAAAAACTCACTTAGAAACCGTTTGGAAGATGACTCCCGTTCAGCGTGCACTCTGCTAAAAGTAACATCTTGCAATCCTATTATAAGTTATTTGTCATCCATTCTGCAACAACAGAAGTCCCACTAATGTTACTTCAATTTCAATTGCAAGTATAACTAATATATCTACTATACAGTGCAAAATGCATTTTTTCGTAGTATATGAAGAAATTTGAATTGTTAGTACTTAGTTTTATTATTTTTCAATAATCGCCGGCTAAATTTACTCGATGGCACATCTATACTTCATTAGACATTTCTTTAAAAAAATGGCCCATAGATCCATAAAGGTTCGCCAACCCTCTTTTGTCTATACAAATGAAAAAGAATGATTGTCTGCATGTCTCTTATGCACTGCCGTACTGCTCAGCCGATTCAGATAAAAACTTTGGCTACATATTTCTTGCAGTTACGGGATGGTTATAGGCAGAGTAAAATGATGTAATCTATAAAAAATATTTTCGGATCTATTGACCGCATCTATCAACCAAAGATTATTGTCAAATGAACTCGCCGAGGAGACACACCAGATTCAATAAAGGTGCTAAATTCAAGCTAGACATTAATACTTAGGAGCTATTGTGCGTAAATGTAATGTAAGTCTTTCTCTGAGGTAATTGTTTTATTAGAGAGCGTGTGAGAAAGTTTTAGGGGAACCAATCTTAATGGTTTGAAATTTTAGCGAAACATTTAATGAAATTTTAGCGTTGTTTGCATTAACTTCCCAAAATATTGGATTAAAAATAATTTTGCCCCATTTTAGTTTTTTAAAAAATTGTCTTTTCAACTATATTAGAGATTTTATGATATATTTCCTATGTTTAATCAATTTCGAAAGAAAATATTTTCATCCCATTTTCTAACATTAAACTTGAGAATTCTGAACGAACAGGAAACGAATCACGAGATACCATACATAGTTTCTTTCATTACCATTCTGAAAGAACACCAAGTTTTGCAATTCTAAAAGAACACACAAATTTAATGCATAAAAATGAATATTTGTTTGTAGAATGGTATAATTAAAATAGAATAAATAGTATTTATGTTTCTCCTTCATATATATCTTTAAATTTCAGAGAATGTATTCATTGCCGACAAAAAATGAGTATCATTCTTCCTATCATTCTTAATGAAGTACAATAACTGTATCAAATTCCAAACGATATTTCCAAGATGATTTCTTCTGTCGCAGCAACGCGTTGGGTACCAGCTAATAGTCAATATCCAAAAATTGCCAACAAAAAAAAGTTTGAGACTTGGCTTTTTATATTTTTATTTCCTCCAGCAATTATCATAGATTCCTTTGCTCTTTGCGTTTCTTTTTCTGTAAGCGGACATTATCCACGAGTCATCCATTGTGAAGAAAGCTCTTTGTTGCTAGTGTCCATTTCTAAGAATATCTGAATATTGCAGAATAATAATTCGATCTAATCATATATTTTCCCAACGGACTTTCATAATTGCGTTGTAACGTCAATTCTTTTGCAGGCGAGGTCTCTTTTTTTAGCTGGTAACTGTTGAACGGTCACGAAAACGTCTTCCCAAGTGGATCAATAACTTTCGGTAATGAAATGCGATCTCGGTTTTTTTTTTTTTTATTCATCAGAAAATAACGATAGTACTTCTTACCTAAAAATAAAGCATTTTCGAGTTAAGGTATCCAACTACGTTCGAAGGAAAAAATTTGAAAAATTGGATTTTTCAAAAATTATTTATGGTTTTTAGATGAATTGTCAATCATAAACACTATAAATACAAAAACAATTATTTGAAAATATAATATATTTTGGGAACTGGGATAATTTGTAGTAAATGTGAATGAAATACAACCAAAACAGTTATACAAAATTGTAATGCAGCCATCCTATCTTTCTTTGCATACAAGTTATAGAATATAAGGATGAATGAAATACATCAAAACCTAAGAAAAATCTTGAGACGCAAAGAAGTGATGGGTAAAAATATACGCACATATGCATTTTTTACCATAAATTCACAGCTTATTTTTTCTAAAAATATCTATAAATGCAAAGGTATTTCGGCAACAAAAAAGCTTTTGGCTACTTTCAGTGCCCATATTATTTAAAACACATGCTGTAACTTTTATGTGCATTCCTTGATTAGTTTTTGAGATCTTGTTAACGGCGGAGAATTTTCATGAAAATTAAAATTTAGAGAAAAATGAAGTGAAAGTCAAATTTCAGTTGTAAAATATGTGACCCTGGAGGATAGGTGAGGCCTTCCGTTTCCAAGAAAAGATGACTGTTTTGGAAAGAGGAAAGTCTGAACTACAAGAAGTAACACTAATAAGAACAATTCGCCAATGTGATCGATAACCTGTGTTTGTAATGCAGTCGGATACCTTAATATATGAAAAATTCATAAATTCCGA
The DNA here is from genome assembly GCA_026543055.1 of Argiope trifasciata. Classification (NCBI taxonomy): domain Eukaryota; kingdom Metazoa; phylum Arthropoda; class Arachnida; order Araneae; family Araneidae; genus Argiope; species Argiope trifasciata. Next base: position 839,961 of record JAPMOQ010051452.1, read on the forward strand.
TAACAGAAATTTATTATTGCTTACATCTTGCTTTAAAAAAATAAATGAGAAATCAGGCAATAACTTAGAAGAACGAAATAAAGATGTAAACCAGAAAGGGAGACGGACTTTCTACCAACCAGACTACCGCGACCCAGCCAGCATTCTGTATAAGAAGAGAAGAAAACAATCCATGTCGTCGCATTACTAAACAAGATTGTGGCCCTCCCCCATTTAAGAAGGGAGAGCCAAAACTTATCTTTTTCTATTGATTGCAAATTAATTGTTAATTCTTCCCTTTATCAGCTTAGCAGCCTTGCTGCAAAAATTCCGCATTCCCTTCACAGACTTAACAGTGATATCTGCTGAAGGGGAACCTCTACACAAAGAAAGGTAAGATAAGTGTTTATATTATATATGTAATTATATATTTTAATCCATAATAATAGGTTGGCGCATAATTATGAGACTTTTTCAAAATTCACATCGCCTCCAATACTTTCGTACATCATTAGTAATTTTGAAGGACTTGGTGGGTGAGAAATACCACCCAAATATTTTTAACTTTTTGAGAGACATAGGCTTTTTAAATCATATTTAGCGTTTTCGCAAATTACTTTTGTCTGTTCACTTAACATTTTTAACCACACTCAATAGTTCGATTCATTCTTAATTTTTTTAAATGTTGTTCTGTTGTTTCTAACGTTTGTAAATATAAGATATTAGTGTTTTATTTCCATGTTTAATGAAATTTTTATCAAGGTTTTGAGATTTAAGCATTAGTAAAGACTACTTTACAGATGGTTTGGCGCAGTATAGCCATACATGGCTCTTGCGCCATAAAACTCTAAATAACCAAATAACGAAACCAGATGTTTTCAAGCTATATAAGCAGGTGTTCTTAAACACTATCTATTATGAAGATGGAAAAATAAAAATTCCCTAGTAACATTGTGAAATTATTTTTCGTGAGCGTAGTCACCATCTCTTTCAATAATTGCTTCCCATTTGCTTGCAAAGAACTGAAGACGGTTCCACGCTTCTTGGAGATCCTTCAGGAACGGGCACTGCTCATTTCTTTGAAGCAATTCGATGAACATTCGGATAATTTCGGCTTTATTGTTGCCCCTGAATTTGTGGAGGATCCATCCAGATTATTTGGGTACCTTTCCAAGTGTTTTTGAGAAGACTAACTTTGATTGAAGGGTCCGCATTGAAGTTGTCGTCTCCCATTCAAGTTTTCAAGCTTTCGTCTCCTTCCACGACTTCCCAAAGAGCCTGATCATCGAAATCCGAGGGTCGACCTCTCCCTGGCTTATCTTCCAAGCTAATGTCTCCAGATTTGAAGAGGGCAAACCCTTCCCTACATCGATTTCCGTTGATTGTGCCGATCGTGGCCTCAACACCACCTTGAATTTCTAGTGGAGTCGGATGTATCATTAATATTTTAGACCTAATTAATGGGTGGGTGCATAGTTAACAGGTGGTCTGTTTATTAGGAAAAAGAAAACATAAAAATTCAATAGTGGTATTTTAAGGCGATTGATCCGGAGCTTAGTCATCATCTACTTCAAGCACCCAACGATGGCTGAATGGTTCGCAATGAAGTGCTCGGCCAGCATTCGAGTTTTCAAGCTTTCGTCCCCTACCACGGTTGTCGAAAGTGCCTGGTCGTCGAAATCGGAAGGCCGACATCTTCTTAGCTTCTCTTCCAAGTTAGCGCCGCCAGATTTGAAGTGGCAAACCGTTCCTTGCATTTACTTTCCCTGATTGTGCCCTCACCGAAAAGTGCGTTGAGATCGCGAAAGGACTGAGCTTCTTTTCCTCTTTCCTCAAAGTCATGAAGCGTAGTATGATGAATAAGAATTTGATTGTCGACTCGCATTTTCATAACCTAAAAGAATATGTTCATTCATAAATTTGTAAACTATTGTACATTTTTATTAAAATATATCACTTCAAAGTAATGCCTGATAATTATGCATCAACCTAATAAACGTATAAAAATATTTTTGGTAACCAATGTTTATATTTTTGACAGCACCGAGACATTCAAGAAGATGATTTCTAAGTTTCTTTCGAAAGATGAATCAACGAAAGATCCGGGGACTGTCACCATATCTACTTTAAACGCTTTAAAAAACAGAGTGAGTTGCACTGATATATTCTCAGACATTTGCCAACTTTAATTGCCGAATTCAATCATATAACAAACAAAAAAGAAGATAACCATATCTCTATTTATTGATGATCAAATATCAAATAGGTACCTACAAAAAGGATTTGCAATTTGTTCCCTTGTAGCTGGTTTCGATTTTTTTCCCCTTTAATTCAAATAAATGACCTTTCAAATTTATAAGTAACTCTTTTCCAAAGTTTCTAATCATGTTGATTTTTGATTGCAGTCCAACTAATTGAATGAAACATAATACACCAACTAAACTGAAAATAAATAGCAATAGCTATTCGAACACTTAACAGAATTGATTTACCAATCTAAAACACCCCCGGGGGGCACCTCGAAATGAGGATGAGATGCTTCCGGCATGGTGGTTGAATCTCGCCACTCTGGTGGGTACACCAAAGGTAAGGAATGTGGCTCCTCCCATCGATGATGGGACGTACTTCCTGCGGGAAGGGTTGCACTGTGACCGGTGATGGCCCTTAGGGCTCAACAGTAGTTCTAGCTAGTGTTGCTGTTGCGGCTGTCAGGTCATTCAGCAATTTTTTCGTTTGCTTTCGGCCGGGTTTGAGAATCAGTGATATGACTTACCATTCTAAACCTATAAAATTCAACAATCAGTTTCTGAGTAATAGGTGCTCATTGAAAAAAAATTTAAGTTTTTGAGTATTTATTTTTTATTTTAATAATCTGGCAAAATTTTAACCTCTTTTCAAACAAAATTCCCCAAAAATACGTCAGTTTATAATTCAAATAATAAACTTTTCCAATTATATTTCTGTACAATTGTTTTCCTAATACTTATAAAATTGTAAACAAAATTTAGGCATATTAAATATGCTTTTAGATAAGGGAAGTGTTCTATAAATTCTATGGTATTAGTATTTTAAATGCACTTTTCATTATTTTAATTATTGCATTTATATCTAAGCCCGTTGTGACGATATATATTTTTATTCACTTTTTGCTGCAATATAATTAATAGTAAATTCCAAAAAGAAAACGGGTCAAACCTATATCTCCTTCAAATGTTTCTAGTTAATAAAATTAGGAGTACATTTTTTAAATAAAATAAAATAAAGTAAACAAATCAAACAAAAATATTATCGTGAATTAATGTCTGCTATAAATGTTTTTAGTAAAATCTGTATTTACTTTTCTTTTACAGACAAATCAATTTTTGAGGCTTCGAGAACTTTTAGAAAAATATTCCAAGTCTTCAAATATGATCGTTATGTAAGTATGCTTTTTTTAAAAAAAAACCCAATTAGTACTTTTGACACTCTAAAATTACCAAGTTTATTTTTATAATTTCACAGCAGAATTAAATGCAACTTTTACACTTTTAAAAACTTGTTACGACTATATTATTTAAAAGCAACAACTCCTAATAAAATCGCCTTGAATTAGTGAAATAAAATTACAGAAAAGTTTTCTTCCAAAGAAATCGCAAATTTCTCATTTCTGTGTTATTTACTTAGATAAACGAGGCATCTATTTGGAAACTCTGATATCTTTACTTCTCTTGTGGATCTGTTACAGAATTTCTTCATCTTTTTTTAGTTGTAAAACGCAAGGACGGGTCTTCCTTTTTCTATTACGGTACTTAATTGGTTTTATATCATTGGTAAAATTCTAGTAAATATAACTCCTGTAACAGCATCCCTCAAAAGGATTGAAGAGTGGTGAAAGAAATAGCATGTACGCTTTTTATAGTAAATTTCCTTACTTAAGGCGTACGTACACACTAAAAGACAAAGCACACTTTTTTTAACATTTTAACTTTAAAAATTCAATTTTTTCACAGTAGATCAATAATATATGTTTAAACTCATTTCAGTGAGAAAAAAAACCCCATATCACACTAATTATTAACTAATAAATATTTAATGAGCTAATTAGCCTATTTTTTGGAATATGATACTTTAAATCCTATTTGTACAATTCTAGTTGCAAAAGATGCCTCATATGTTTCATGTTGTTTGCCTTATTCAAATTATGAAAATATGTAGTTTTTTAAACCATTTTTTCATCAAATGATGAATAGAAAAAGCGAGATGTTTTTTCGTCCTTTTAACTTTTAAATAACTATTAAAAATTTATTTCTCTAAATCTAACTTTGATGGAGGCACAAAACATTCACTGTTTTAATACAGATTGGTTTGATATATAAATAATTGTATTCGGTTAATTATTTTGGTTGAGTCATGATTGTTTGAATGAAGCAACCTAGTGGAGAAATATCATTCTTCATAAAATGAGTTGTGTAACCGAAACTGTTTTGTCTGCCCTCTGGCGGCCACTGCCATGAGACATCCATCCTTGTCTTGGAAGCGAGCGTCAAGCATGATGTTGTCCCCGAGTATTCTTTTAATGCCTATATGTTTAATGTTATTATCCCAAATAGTTTTGTCCAAGTGTAAACCATGTCCTTTAATGTCATTAAATGTGTTTTAACTTGATTGGCTTGATTTATGGATTTTAATAGTCAACCCTGAAAGAATTGAAATTTTAGCACAGTTTTAAAAAACCGAAAACAGGGTTTGTAGTGAAAGTGCCTCCAGAAAAATCCATGTAACTCTAGAAATATTCCGAATATTGGCAACATTTTGGTATCGTTTGAAATCTAAAGAATCAGAGGACATTTTAAAGCAATAAAAAATATTCCATATGTTGATCCATTTTCGTAATTTCAAGTGTGGCAGTACACCTTAATCTACCGAAGTCAATCCACCGAAGCAAGTCTCTCATCGGACAGGTCGGTCTATTTCTATAAGCATACTTTTGATGGAGGTACAAAACATCCATTGTTTCATACAGATTATTTTGATACATTCGTAATTGTATTTGCTTAATTTTTTCAATGAGTTATGATTGCTTGAATGAAGCAACGTAGTGGAAAAATATCATTCTTCATAAAATGAGTTTAAAAGAAACCGAAACTAGAGTTTTTAGTGAACAAACCTCCAGAAAAATCCTTATAACTTGAGAAATATTCCGAATATGGACAACATCTTGGTATCGTTTGAATACTAAAGAATCGGAGAACATTTTGAAGCAATAAAAAAATATTCCATTCTTTGAAAGATTTTTGAAATTTCAAGTGTGTACATACAACTTAAGACAGAATCTGAATTAGCAAAGCAATATTTATTATTATCTGTATATTTTGTTTTATTCTTTGCAGGACCTTACCTCTTCCCCGGAGAGACGGGGCGACAGCCCCTCTGTACATGGCTTGGCTGGACATACTGACCAAGGATCTCCCCCCATTCCTTTTGGTCAGGGGAAATCAGACTTCAGTGCTGACCTTTTACTCGTAAATTTTCTTCTCTTACCAAACACTGCATTCTGCCAAGAATGGATTATCATTAGTTTGCGAATCATCAGTGAAGACAACCAACATTCGACGACTCGCTGCTTTTAAAGCATCTACTCATCGTCAAGTGACTGGATGAAATTTAGTAACTGTCCTTTGATGGTATCCTGTTTGGTTCATCCTCACGTGCTTCGATGAAATTTAGTAACTGTCCTTTGATGGTATCCTGTTTGGTTCATCCTCGCGTGCTTCGATGAAATTTAGTAACTCTCCTTTGATGGTATTCTGTTTGGTTCATCCTCAAGTGTTGTTAAGTTGCACATTGGTCCTTACATTTAGTAACTTTTTAGTCTTAAATTCATTTTTAATAGAAACCTCATTAGAACCATTTATCGTTTCGTGCATTCGTAAAAATTAATGACCCGAATTCAAAATTTTACTGTGAAATAGGCAACAGCTGTATTCATTTCAAATTGCATATTTTAAGAGATACGAGAAATATATTCAATTTTTTTAATGCAAGAATCGCGGATTTTTAATGTACTCTGTTTTTATGCGCATGCCTCAAATCTCGAATGTGATTCTTCCCAAATCTTTTATTACATATATATATCTGCCGATACTAGAAATAACCATAATACGAGCTCTGAACAAAGCAATGATAATTGTTGAACATGGAACCACGCCCTCGATAAGATGTAATATCATCTTGGATTGTTTGCTCTGCTAATAGATATAAAGGATTTTTAATCTAGTTATTTCAGTCCCGTATTTTGTATGGATGTCTCTATGTCGAATAACCATATCACTTCGAAAGTACTATTATCAGCAAAAGAGGCATACATTGGAAAGTTTGATGTTTATCGTATATTAAAAGAAGCATATAATAAAAATTCGTAATGCTTACAACCAAAAATTCATATATTTACTTATGCAGTATTTGTATTTCACATAAATACTGCAGCTGACTGTTATACTGAAAAGCTCTGATACAAAAGCGTTAATTTTTATTTATCCTATATTCAGTGAATTATTTTGTAGTTATGAGCTGCATTGTCTTCGGGTGTTTTCATGTTCAAACAATCCATTTCTTAGAATTAGGGTGATAGTCATGCTTTCAGTTATCAACATATGCCGGTTTTATACATGTTAGAGAAGCATCAACTGGAATTTCTACTCGATGTTATCTGATCTTAAATCCACTCAATGTAAATTATTTGATTGTTTAAATTAAGAATATTTTATAAAAGAAAATGTATCAAAAAATTTTGGCAAATGATAATAAAGTTTTTATTCTAATAATCTGAATACGTCTTTTGTAGTTCCTTACTTAAAATATGATTGATATTTTTATAAGTCGTAATGACATTGATGATAAATATGACTTTTCACTAAAAAAATATAAGAAAAATTGGATCTGTACAACTTAATATCATAAGTTGATAACACAAACTTACAGCAAATAGTTGAGACAATATCCATTCTTCAGTTTTAATTTATAGGGCTTCTGTCTGTGTACAGTTGACCACCCCTACTATCACTGAACGAAGCAGTATCGCCAAGATTTGTTGTGGTCACATCACTGACCAATTCTCATGCACTTCGAGGCGGTTGGTCCCCAACCAATCTCTAATCTTCTCCTATACCTGTCATCCTGTTTTATAGTTTAGTTTAGTTATAGTAATGTCCCGTTGTAAAGAAGCACTAGGGCTATTTAAGGACGGATCTCGTCATTTCAAACCGTAGTCAGATGACGAGGACGATACCTGAACTGGCACTCCCCTCTGCACACCAGCGGGAGGACGTTTGGCCTGATAGATTCAACGTACACGATACCCCCTCACACGGCGGTTCTTCGGTGGAATCGAGTCTCGAACTCGAAACCCTCTGGTTCCGAAGCCTAGACCTTACCACCAGGCCACCGTGGCCCAAATGCTTGGGGGAGAACGCCGGCACAAAAATCTTATTAAATTTTTAAAAGCAATTGGTTTTTATCGTCTTATTTAATATTTCCTCTTATTACCATTTTTTAACATCATGGTAATAACAGGAAATAATAACGTAACGTTATTGTTAAATATATTATAACGTAACATCATAATAGTGTTAAGAGACATTGGACTATAATTTTATCAGTTTGCTTCTACTTTTATATATTTTATATATTATATTTACATATTTATATATAAGACAAGTATTTTGTATTTTAATCATATATCTGTCGTGGTATGGCTGTTGCACCCCTAAATCTCCCAATCCAATCCAATCCTACAATTCCAATTTGGAACAAATGAGCCGCGAAAACTCTTTAACTTTCGACAATTACTTGCTCATACCTGAACTGGAACAAAAACAAACGCCGTATCCGCGGAAACCAGAAAAGCTCCTCCCTAATCCTCTGGGTTGAATCAATAAGGGAAATGACCAGCGGTCGGCCGTCTTTCGGCACGCCGCGAGCACGGGACGCGGGATTCTCTGGAATCAGGTAAGTTTGGTCTTTATTCTCTCTTGCTTAAAAACAATTTTAGAAAGCTTGAAATAAATAAGTAAAAAATACATTTCCTTGGAAAGGGGTATAGTAGAGGGGTGGCGAGCCTTTATGTATTCACGTGCCACTTTTTCTAATGTCCAATGAGGTACAAATGTGCCGTCAAACAATTTTGGTCCGCGATTATTGAGATAATAAAGCTGATGCAAACAACTCAAAACCCTTTATTTACTACGAAAAAATACATTTGGCACTGTGTAGTAATGAATGTTTCAGTAATGTGTGTAACATCAATGTGACTTCTGTTGTTGCAGATTAGATGACAAATAATTTATATCAGGAATGTAAGATGCTACTTTTAACCTAATACATTCTAAATGGGAGTCATCTGACAAACGGTTTCTACGGGAGTCTCATGTTATTCATGTCTGAAAATAATGATTCACAGGCATAGATGAAAATATGCTTAAAGTAACATGACCCAGCTTCTTCAGACAATTAGATGTTTGAATTGAATTCTGTGTTTCCGAAATTTTGTTGCTAAGATTTTTAATTATGTTACTTGTTCATCTTCTTCTTGCATACAGCCAACCACCCCATCACCACTGAAAGTAGCAGTATCGACAGGATCTGTAGGGATCGACTGCTGCATAAGTATTGTCCAATCTTACATGGACAGATCAGTCAAACTCACATCCCTTTCGGGGAAGTCAGTAACCGTTTTTATCCGCACCTGCACTCTCTCAAACAGTTGGAATGAAACTGCCCTTGACATCGTATCCTTCAGGGTTTTGAGATGAATTGCTACCGTCAGAACTGCACTTGAATCTTGATTTACAATTTTCAGGTTTTTCTTTCACTCTTAAACCTCATCGCATTCCATTAAATAGTGGTAAGCCGTACCCATTTCACAGCAAATGTATTTATTTTCCTGCGTTCTTCCAAATCTTTGGAAATCTCCCGTGCCCAGATATAATTTGGATTATCAGTGGATGGTGTCTTCTCATTTTAATTTCCGGATTAGGAATAAAGTCGAAAGTGTCTCTTCTTTTTCGGGACTTACACCATCTGTCAAACCGTTGTAGTTTTATTTCTTCTCTCAATACCAGTTTTAAGACACCGCTTAATTTGGGAACAATTACATCAATACTCTCTTTCTGTGTCGCCAACTTCGCATAGTGATCCGCCTTTTCATTATAATCTATAACAATATGGGCCTTCATCCAAGTCAACTCTATCGACTTGTTCATTTTAACACTTTTATCTTTTCTTTTGTCGTCCCTATTTCCTTGTTACCATTGTGAGATGTTGCTTGTTTATCTTTCTGTTTCAATCCATTGCAGCTTTTGCCTTGTTTCAACAAATTTTTGAATCCATACTGAAGTAGATTGGAAATCGATCTGTCGCATTTCGAATTCTACAATTTCCAATTAATCGAATTTGGGACAAGATCAGTTTATCAAATGAAGTTACATGCAATCCGATCAGTGGCGTGCCCAAAATATTGTGTTGCGTTCCTTTAATGACGCGTGTGTCATTGGTTTGCAATCCCTGAAATATAGTTTCAAAAAAGGAGTCAAAATTTTCCATAAGCACTGGCATGCAACTAATTTCTACTGAGTTCTCTTTCTTTTCTACTGCAAGGCTTTAAAAAAAATTTGTTTTGAAGTAAGCAACTATTGAGAGAAAATAAGGTAACTTACACATTTTTTTGTTCAAAGAAATTTAAATGTTTTCCTCTTCCGTTCGATATATCACTGCTTCTTAAATGAT
>JAPMOQ010051452.1:854701-873127 GCA_026543055.1 Argiope trifasciata
CGAAAAAGTATAAATGCGCAGTTCGTTTTCCAGAGCTTTCATTTGTGCTCAAGTTATTCATGTGAACAGGTTTTTCGTGATTTATGGCGGCACGACGAGAATTAACAGACTTTGAACGTGGAATGTTAGTTGGAGCTAGACGCATGGGTCATTCCATTGCGGATATCGTTAGTGAATTCAACATTCCGAGATCCACAGTATCAAGAGTGTGCCGAGAGTATGAAATTTCAGGCATCACATCCCATCATGGACAGCGCAGTGGGCGACCACCTGTACTTAACGACCGAGACCGCCGACGTCTGTGCAGAATGGTGAATGTTAATAGACACGCAACACTTCGTCAAATAACTGCAGGAATCAATGTGGGACGTACGAGGGACGTGTCCGATAGGACTGTGTGGCTAAATTTGTCTTCCTTGGGCTATGACAGCAGAAGACCGACTCGAGTGCCTTTACTGACAGCACGACATCGCCTGCAGCGACTCTCCTGGGCTCGTGAGCATATCGACTGGTCCACTGGTCGACCAGTGGAAAACCGTGGCGTGGTCAGATGAGTCACGATTTCAGTTGTTATGAGCTGATTCGTTCGAGTGTGGCGCAGACCCCACGAAGCCATGGACCCAAACTGTCAGCAAGGCGTTGTTCAAGCTGGTAGTGGATGCATAATGGTGTGGGCTGTTTTTACATGGCATGGACTCGGTCCTCTGGTGCAACTGAACCGATCATTGACTGGAAATGGTTATGTTCAGCTGCTTGCAGATCACTTGCAGCCATTCATGGACTTCACGTACCCACACAACGATGGGATTTTTATGGATGACAATGTGCCATGTCACCGGGCCAGAACTGTTCGCGATTGGTTTGAAGATCATTCCGGACAATTCCAGCGCATGATCTGGCCACCTAGATCACCCGATATGAATCCCGTCGAGCATTTATGGGACATCATCGAAAGGTCCGTTCGTGCCCAAACTCCTGCACCATCGTCATTTTCACAATTATGGACGTCTATACAGACAGCATGGCTCAATATTCCTGCAGAGGACTTCCAACGACTTGTGGACTCCATGACACGTCGAGTTGTTGCACTTCGCCTGGCAAAAGGAGGACCGACACGATATTTACAGTCATCCCATGACTTTTGTCACTTCAGTGTATATGCAATTTATATATGCATTTTTCCATAAATTCAAAACAAGTTTTCTTAAAACACCTATAAATGAAAAAGTATTTCACCAACACTAAAATTTTTGGTCCATTTCATCGCCCTAATTATTTGAAACACGAGGTGATATTTTTATGTCAATACCTCTATTAGTTTTTGAGATACCATGTTAACGGCGGAGAATTTTTTGGGAAAATTGAAGTTAAAGAAAATTTTTATCTGAAATGATTTTTTTAAAATTCCCCTGGGTGATAGGTCATGCCTTTCTTTTCCTGAAAAAGATAAACTGTTTTGGAAAGAAGAAAGTCTGAACTACAAGAAATAACAATAGTAATAAAAAGTCACCAATGGTCTATAAACAGCGTTTTTAATGTAGTCGGATACCTTAATAAATTGTCACAAAGCCTTCTTTAAATTTAAAGTATTTAGGAGCTAAATTTTAAAAAAAAATGGATAATGTATTCCGTATTCTATAGGATTTTTTTCAGATACTAGATATTTAGGAATTTCCACTTTTATTTATACAGATTAAAAAGCCAAACTAGCTTTGGAGGACAAGAAACGCTAACTGCTAAAGGAAAGTAGAAATCTTGTGAAGTATGGAGGCCGAAAATGGAACGGCACAGTCTTCGAACCAAGAAGAATATAAAGAATTCGAAAGAACTCTGGTTCTCATTAAACCGAACGCCATTTCAAAATCGGAAGCCATCGAATCTATCATCAAACAAGAGGGTCTGATCATCTTGAAGAAAAGACGAACCTACCTCAAACCAGAACAGGTCAGGAACTTCTTTCTGCGGTGCTTAGATGAGGAGGACAATAAATACTACCGGATCTACAGAGACATGATGGCAGCCGAAGCGGCAGGAGTTTCAAAAGGCGCCGTGCCGGACATCAGAATAGATGACGTTGACACAAAAGTCGAGAACTCTGAGATAGAAGAGTACGTGGACTTCATGACCAGCGGACCAGTAGAGCTTCTCATCGTTGCTGGAAGAGGAGCCATCTCCAAATGGCTGCACTTGATGGGTCCAGAGGATCCAAAGACGGCTAGAGCACTGAATCCTGACAGTATCCGTGCCAAGTTTGGAGGAGAAAATGTCTTACGGAACGCTGTATATGGCAGTGAAAGTACTGATAAAGCAGAGCAGGAAATTAAGTATTTTTTTCCCAATGTAAGGTCTGAAGCTGATGACCAACTGAAGGCTTCCGGGGAGTATCTCTCCAAGACGGTCAATCCTGTTTTGTTGAAAGGCTTGATTCAACTGTGCAGACAGAAGCCGGACAATCCTCTGGTGTGGTTGGCTGACTGGCTTCTGGCCAACAATCCCACGAAATCCTCTGGTGTGGTTGGCTGACCAGCTTCTGGCCAACAATTCCACGAAATCGTCTGGTATGGTTGGCTGACTGGCTTGCCAACAAACCAAAGAAATCCTCTGGTGTGGTTGGCTGACTAGCTTCTAGCCAACAATCCCACGAGATCCTCTGGTGTGTTGGCTGACTGGCTTCTGGCTAACAATCACACAAAATCCTGACGCAATCAAAATTCAATGTATTTATGTATTGCCGAATTGTAGATAAAAACATATTTAGAAAAAAATAAATTTTATTTCATCAAAATTGCTATCATGATTTTGCAATACAGTTTCTGAACCTTTTTTATTGAAAACCGAAAATTTAATAACTCAGAGTTAGATATTTACCTCTAAATTTTAAAACTGTTGACAAAATTTTCATCATCTTTTGCATTTGAAGGAATAAAATATATAATTGTACACAAATGAGAGTGAGGATTAGAGCAAAAAAAAAAACATGGACAAAATAGGAAGGATTTTTTTTTTTTCGTTTACTGCTTTAAAACTCCATGGGCCATTTGAAAAGATAAAGAATTGAGAATAAAAATAATTTGTTATCAAAAGCATGAACAAGCATGTTTACTTTTAGACATTATCGCCGTGGAAATTCAATATTTGTCATGCTAGTAAAATAAGCTTTCGATATCTTCTTTAAGCAGCTTTGTCGCCAAGTATATTTCCATTGAAGTCCATAATGATCTGGAAGTTAGAAGGGAAGAACATGAATCAAGAATATTTGAACATTCACTTCCCAGAGCTACAATTTTCGCATATCATCGAGTAGTTCACGTCCTCATTCCCAAGAGACCATGTGATCATATCGCCGAACATTCGTGCATCTTCTATAGTGACAATCTTGTCACCTTGCCCCTTCATCGAGAATGCGACTTAGACCCAAGTGATTTACATTTCTTCTTCAGACTAATAGATTGGCTTGCGAAGGGGTGGGGATTTGTGGAAATAATGCCGCAAGAGACAATTTTAGATATACTGGGGGGGGAGGGGGATGGGTCTAATGCCACTTGGTCATACCAAGTCCGAATGAGCAGAGCTCTTTCGGATGAAGGCAGAAGTGAGCGCCTTTCGTTGTGAACGAGCACCGTTCAGGTGAAAGGACGACTTTGCTCGAACACACACGACACAGCCCTTTCCAGGGGGCGGTCGAACTCATTCATTCACCCAGTCAGAATTGAGATACAAATCAGATACAGACTCAGTACCCCCAGAGGTATCATTTGTTATAGGAACTTGGAGGACCTATTCAACGAGCCCCCACTGCCATTAGCCAACACGGCGGTCTTTGGCCGAGACGATGACAGAATTCACTACCTTTTGGTTGAGAAATTGACGCTCTACCAACCAGGCTATATTCAAAAATAAATTTATATAAATAAAATTATTATTAAATATTAATAATATAAAATCATTATTAAATGTTAAAATATGTCTAATAAATTTGTATGTTATCATACAAAATAACAAGGAGTAAAAGTTACGAAATCATATTTTTGATAAAATGATAAAATACAACTGTTTTTAAGGTTATCCAAACACGGTTGGAACCCTTTTTGAGAAAAAATAGTGTAGTCCTACTTTAACCATATTTCTGGGTTCAAGACTATTCGAAATTAGTAACAGGATGTCAATATTTGAAATAATCACTAATACTTTTTGAAAGTTGGCATTTCATGGCATAGATTCGAGCAAATTAGCATTTCAAATTAACTACACCAAAAACTGTAATTCTCACCCCAACAAAACTTATACCAAAATAAACTAGATAGTTATCGCTAAGGAATGTACTACAATCATGTGGTTCTAATAATAAATAATAATTTTACAGCCAGTCAAAGATTTATCATGATATTTTTAGTAAATTTATGATACTATCATTAAAACAACAGGAAGTAAATTAAAAACTATTCACTGATCTTTCAGTTCATTCCCTAGAAAATAGTATAAAGACAAAGTCCATCAAATTTATATGATAATAGTATTTTGTGTTATTCGATTTGAAGTGAGCAAGAAATGAGTAAAAATAACATGTTTTGGGGCCTTTAAATCGGTATTTCCGGTTCTTTAAATGTCCACTTCCGGTTTACCGATCATTACGAAAATATTTATATCTTGACTTCTAATTAACGAAGAGACAAAAGTAAACCTGTTTTGGATAGCTCAAAAACTAGTCTATCCCGTAAACTATTTTTTGAAAAACGTCATGTTTCGCCAAAATCGACCTTTTCAACGTGTTCCGATGCCTTAAAAACGTTTTTATGGGGATGTTCGCCTAACAGTATTCGTATATCTAAAGATGAGCAATTAAAATATCGTTGACAATGAAAGCTGAAATCGGTACACTCGATCAAAATATGGTTAAAGTTACCAAGCAACTTGAGCAAATAGGAGTTCTCTTGCCCAGTAAAAGATACCTATGAGTTAGCCAGGAGTGACCAATAAATAGCCTAGTCAATTTGACGTCGTACTCATGCACGGGAAGACAAAGGCACAATGAAATTTTGGATTTCATAAAACGAAGTTTATTTCTGACTTGATCATCAAAGGACTCTTGCCACATTGAGAACAAGTGTCGAACAAAAACATTTTTCTGCATCCTTGCGCGGTATTTCTGAAAAACATTTTGAAAAAAATTAAGTGGTCTGTATTTTCTGTAGGCGGTTCAAGGTCACATTTTCTACCGTGTTACAGGCAACAGACGACCAATGACGAGGTAGAAAATGTGATCTTGAACCACCTGCAGAAAATACATAGGCTATAATGAAGTTTATTTCAATTCAAATTCATCAGTCCTAAGATCTATCAACAACAATTTGATAAAAATGAATATACACAACTTATTTGAAATCAAAATATACATACTCCCCATTTTATATTTCAAGAAAACAAAATTCAACAATTTTTTTAACTTAATTTCACAATGTCATATAAAAAACTTATGAAATGTGGCTTCGAATGTCTGCTGCTAACAAGATTTCTACTGGAGTTTTAAAAATTTCTAGGAACAATCAAGTCCTATTCATCTTTTTAATTTCCCCGCAAAAGTTTAATTACTTCATCGTCGCAGAAGAGTGAATAAAACAGAATTGTTTACATTCACCAAAGCCCTCATTAAATATATTTCAACATCAGGTCTTTAGGTCGGCATGCTATTCAAAAATTACATGATACGAAAATCGTTCATCGGAAGGAGGGAGAGAAATAATTATTACAGGACAAACTCCCCGAAGGGATTTAATTACGTTTATTACAGGCCAGTTTTGTCATTCAAGACTGGTGATATTTTATCATCAGGGATTTAAACTTTGAACTTTACTTTTATATCATCACAAATACCTTAAAAGAATGAAAGGGGAAAAAATCGAGCAGATAAAATATGAATCAATTATTTCCACATCATAATTTATTAATAACTAATTATTGTTGCAAGGAACTGGGCACAGTAATCCGAATAATTCATTTATTTAATCGCTTTTTTGAGAAATATTATCGTCGCACTAAAGCATATACATTTAAAATATTTCTGCGATAAGGATATGAATCACAATGGCAGGCGTTGGGGTACTATTACTGAAAACTGGAACAGATCAACTCAACTAATGAGCTTGCCTGTTGGAATGGTAGTCACGAAATGGTAACAAAGTTTCTCATTTACATCCAAGTCTTCCGCTGCTTGGGTAGCCGGATGTAAACTACCTTTCAATTAATAAAACGCGACTCATGGATACAGTTCATTGCGGAACTTTATTATCACACTAGCCGCCTTTGGCGACCAGCTGGTTCGCCATGAGTAATGCGTTCTAAAATTTCCAACTAAATCATATATTTTTTAGCCAAAATTTAAGAAATAGTTTTAAGTTAAAAGATTCAGTTATTAGTTAAAGAGTCGGTAACTTTATTCGGAAAACCTTTTTGAGTTTAATGCTCTAATAATTTATCAATTATGCTTCCAAAATATTGAAAATGTTTTTTCGGTGATATTGCCAAAATGTTAAATATGTTTTTTAAAGAAAGCGAAAAAGGGAAAAAAATTATTGAATTAATGATACAGATATTGCAAACGATTATAGAAATATGCCATTAACTCGGGATTTCAATGCATATCCTGTCTAAATTCAATCAAGCTTACCGTAAATAAAGATAATTTATGGAATTAATGATATAAATATTGCAAACGATTTCTTGAATCCTTTGCCTTGCATTTATTTTTATAGAAGATATCACATTTTATATTTGTTATTTTATCCAGTCACGTGCTAAAAAAACACGGTTAAAATATTTCTTTAAAAATTCGTTAAAAATAGAAGCTTGAGTTATACATTAAAACACTGATACCATTATAAAGCTAATTTTTTTATCTTTAAATTGATGTTAAAATCATGTTTATTCGATAATAATTTCGGAAGTTATAGGGGAAAAACGTCGAAATTTCGCTTAAATTTTAATTAATTCAAATTCTAATTAAAAATTCAAAAAAAGGGCTCCGAGGTGCACATTCCCGACCTCCAAGGTATACATGTACCAAATTTGGTAGCTGTAGGTTCAACGGTCTGGCCTGTAGAACGCCAACACACACACACACACTTTATTATAAGTATAGATAAAGGCGGGGGATCTTGACGAAAGTGTGCTAGGTAACGCGGATCAAATCGTAGTACTACGACTCCCGCCTTAAATGTGTTATTAGATTGGTGCATAATTATCGGGTGTTTTTAAACTATAGTATCAGGCGTTCTTGAACACTATTTATTATGAAAAAGGAAACATACTAGTCAACTTTTTAAATGATTAATCCGGAGCGTAGTCGCCATTCACTTCAGTAACCGAACGATGGTTGAATGGCCCACATTGAAGGGGTCGGCCAGCATTGGAGTGGTCAAGATTTCGTCCTCTTAAACGACTGCCCAAAATGCCTGGTCGTCGAAATCGGATGGTTGATCTCTTCCAAGCTAGTGTCTCCAGATTTGGAAAGGGCAAACCATTCCCCGCATCGACTTTCGCTGACGGTGCCCTCACCAATAAGGTTGTTGAGATCGCGAAATGATTGTGTTGGTTTCCAACCTTTCACAAAGTGGTACAATATAATATGACGAATATGAATATGGTTATCAACTTGGTAACTTAATAGGATATTTTCATTTATAAAATATTGCAACTTTTTATTAAAATATAGCATGTCAAAGAAACGTCTGATAATTATGCTCCAATCTATTATTAGTAAAAGTACAAAATTGAAACAAAAATAGAGACAAAAGCAGTGCAAAAATTCAACAGCAAAGATTAATTTTTATAAAAGTTTATTGCTTATGATGCGATACACATGTAATATTTCATAGATCTACTTCATTTTACTAAAGACTCGCTAATCCATAAACATTTTCAAAGATATGCTTGGATGGACAGGTAAAAAGTTCAAGTGTTTTAAGTACAAATTTTTTTAATGCATTAAAAACTGTCTGAATGTAAAATTTTACAAAATATATTCTTAAAAAGAGTATATTCTTATTGCTAAGTAAATGCAGAACAAATCCTCTCAAAAAATTCTCTAAAAAAAAGGAGTTTCCAAATTATGAAGTACAACAAAATTTGTAAATGTTATGCACCATTCTCAGTTTTAAAAAATGAAAAGTGGGCCTAAAAATCTTCATCTAGGGACAAATTAGAACTTTTTAAAATAATATTTAATAACAAATATTTTTCAAATGTTTTAATACCAAATATACAAAAATTCCTCCTTGCTCTTCTCTTTCAGAAGGAGCAATGCTACTCATCCCTGAAAAAAATTTTCAAGGTGTTCAATATTAAGTGGATTGTTTGAGATTCGATTTCATAAAAGCTTATCGCAATGTTTAAAAGTTTGGTAACTCCTATTCTATAACATCAAAGTTCCAAATATGATTCTATATACAATAACACCTTTTACTCATTACAAGAATAATAATAACAGTGAATATATTTAATAAATAGAATACATTCAACAAAATTGAACAGAAATATGTATAACTCATTGATTCAAGAGTATTTCTGAATTGATTTTATAATATTTTCAAATATGACTATAAAATTTTTCAGAACAAATATTGATAATTTCACAGCACTAACTTCACTGTTATTAAAATAAATTAATGTAAGAATATTTACTGCAAAAGAAATTTTAAACTATAATTAATAACCAAAGAAAAGAAAAAAATTATAAGAAAAAGACTATTCAAGCATAATTTTGTTAATTTCATTTGATATTACATTTACCATTAAGAATTTAACACCACAGAAATGAACATAAGAATTTCATATACATTGATCTACAAAGTTTCTTTACTATTATATAAAAGCCATCGATGAGATATGTTAAGAAATTTTGTCTTGCACTCCTAGGACAATAAAATTTGTGTACTTCAGATAACTTGCTGATAAAAACAGAAGTTGTTAAAAATGCCTACTTGTTGAGAATAAATTCTATAATGCTATGTTAAAGATATCATTACACAAAAGAAAGGGGGGAAAAAAGACCACTTTTTGTCATTTATGATAATACAAAGCTAATGAGAATATGCCAGAGAACATCTTGAGCATTAGGTGTTTGGTGCCTATATAGATAGATAAAAATTAAAACAAGAAAAATAAACCTTAGTACCTACACCAAAATGTTATAATTTACACAGATTTAACAATTTATTTCTTTTCTAAATAAAATTATCAAAAGATTTTTTTAAAAAGACTTTTATAGTTACCTTATATTGTAGTAGTCAGATATGTATGTGGAATTGTTCTTATTTATAATATTGTCAAATAGGAAAAAAGAGCTTGGAAAGAAACTTATAGAGATGTGTAGTTTTTCAAGAAATTAACAAAGATAGAATATATATATAATCAGCCAAATAAATCTTCCAGTAAATAATGATAATAAATTATTATAATCAATGCAGCAAGTCTAGAAAATCATAAAAATAAGTAGTCAAAAGTTATCTAAAACAAACTAAATATTGATATCAAATATGAACATATTCAAATAATTAGATTAAATTATGCAAAAAATTGGTTTCGCCTCAAAGGAATATATTATAAGAACAATACTTACAAGTTTTTAAATATTGACTTTTACTTTAAATAAATAATTATATTTCAAACAGACAACAGCCATTTCCCATTTATGGAATTCACAATTATAAAATAAATCTAAAAAACACTGTAATGGTTTTTATGCAAAGGAAGAACATTTTTAGATGTTCTTAGTTAAATTTGGAATAAATATTTGTGTTTTCATATTTCAGTTCCAATTCAACAGACTAAATTTATTTAATACTGCATCATATTTCAAAAATTCATTTTAAGAAAAGAAACATCGATTTTAAATCATGCTCTAAATTTACAAATTATCTTTTAACAAAAAATAAGAATTTCCTTCGTGAATAGAAATGGAAAGTTCATACATATAGTATTTTCTTAAATGATAATGGATTAGCATGTATATACTAGTTATGAAAAACAATACAGGATTAGCATATATTCAGCAAATTACAATTTTTCAATACGCAATTGAATTTATCCCCGTTGATAGAAATATTCAATGCAATTCCCATATAATAAATAATCACACTTCAATTATTTCAAATACAAATTCAATTAACATGAAATTCAAGTCACCAAGATAATTAGATTGCATTATTTGAATAGCTGTAATTATAACATTTCAAACAGACAAATTATTGAGGGTGAAATACCAATCAGTAAATGATTCTTATCACTAGCAATAAATGCAATGTTTCAATGAAATAAAAAGAAAGAATTTGTTTATTTATTAAATATTGGATAGATAGTCATATTATATATGTTGTTATCTACAATTTGTAGATAGATAAGTAGAATCCATATTAAGTGAAATATTGTTAAAAGGCTTCAGTAATAATGTCAGGTATCACGAGATTGTCTAACATCCATATAGGACTTATGCAAATCATGAATGGTTGAGACTTAAATATCTGCATATAGTGTAGAAGAAGTTGCATAAACAAGCTCAGAAATCTTCTTCAAAAAGTTCCAAGTCATTTTTTTAACGGAAGACTGATCAAACAAATCAAAACTAGACCTTTCCTACAGTGTGCAAGTTTTTATTTGGACTGCTATAAGGCATCAAAAGATATGCAGTCCTGATTATACTCTAATTTAAAATTTCTGAGATACTTAGCTAGTCTAGAAATGACAGAATAAAAATATGAATTACTCATAAACTTGAAAAAAAAAAAAGTTACATTTCAAATTGCAAGAATATGATTAGGCATAAATAAAAATATTCTTTACAACAAAACAAGTTCATGAAAATTTTTTAACTAAAAATGGCAATAAAGATATTTCTAATGATTTTATAATTGAACATTAAACAAAGAAGGTAAAAAAAAATGTAATTGTCCATTAATATGAATTTAAAATATTAAAATTAGTCAGTTCATTAAAACAGCATTTCATCAGCCAGCTAAAGGATTTAATC
This sequence comes from Argiope trifasciata, assembly GCA_026543055.1. Taxonomy (NCBI): domain Eukaryota; kingdom Metazoa; phylum Arthropoda; class Arachnida; order Araneae; family Araneidae; genus Argiope; species Argiope trifasciata. Next base: position 865,722 of record JAPMOQ010051452.1, read on the forward strand.
AGATCAAAAGTAACAAAATAAAATCTAAACAGTAGCATTTTTTTCATAAAAAAGAAAGAATTAAATAGATAATTACTTAATATCATATCATAAAACATAGCATGTAGTTATTGACCATAACCATGTTCAAATGGAATGTTCTTAGACAGAAAATGCATACACCTAATAGCTACTTGGAAATTATTTTCCTACCTAATAAAGCTGAAATTATTTAACTTATGGAACATTATATTACACATTATAATTTATAAACTAAAGAGAATGGAATGCATGGAATAATTCTATAAAATTTTGTAATTTTATTAAATTCATCAACTTAGAATTTAAAAGAAAATAAATATTATATAACATTAAAAATCATGTTACTGAATGTTAAGATTGATAAAGAAAAGATTATTCTTGATCATAAGCTACATTTTTTTTTCTCTTCTTTATTTATAATATTAATTTACTGATAAAAATGACCATTTCAGCCATTCAGTTTCAAAAAATCATTGAGAGTCACTTTCAACTATGAATTTTAGGATATGGTTCAAATGGAGTTTTATACAAAATTAAAATGGAAGACTTTTTAAAAGGAAATGTTTAAGAAATAACAACATTGCAAAGCAATATTACAGTACCAAAGCGTTAAAACTGTGCAAACATCAAAATAGAAAGTACAAGAGAGATGATATAATATAAAAAAGAAATATAAACCAATTTCACTCCAAAAATATCTTTAAAAAATAACACAGTCACAAGAAAATATATAAATTTATAACAAAATAAAAGAATAATTTGCAAACTATGGAAAAAAAAAAACACCTAAAAGTGCAACAAGCAATAAAAAGTATTCATTTTACACCTAAATGCTTAGAACAATTTGTTCAAATTTTTGATGCTCCAGAATAATATTGAGCAACACTTTTCAAATTGTACACATGAAGGAATGACTACGAAGTACGATAATTATATATAATTTTTTTTCTAAAACATAGTATAAAGAACAGACATTCTCAGCTTATTTCCCCTTAATATTGAGCCTAGTAAATAATCAGAATTGTTTCAATTTAAAATGGGTTAAAACATTTACTTTTAATTGTAAAAAGATTCCAATTAATGTTTTAAATAAAAAAAATACAAATACCTGACCTTAATTCTAACATAATATAGAAGGTTGTGAAAAATTTGTTCTCGTTACAGTAATTGGCACTTATTTTAACACAAAAATGAAAAGAATTCAATTACATCAAACAATTAAAAAATATATTACAGTTTTTTACAATTAATTTACAAATCAATGTATTAAATAATAGAGCAATAGCAGATTATAGTCACATATTCTAAAGACTATGTCTGAATATAATACAAGGCACTTAAAAACTCAGTTATAAATAATAATAGCAGATTTTAATATCCTAAAATTTTAATGGAAAAATTGTCAAGACAATGAGAAAAGAATTTGTCTTCATGCACAATTCTTAAATTCAGCAATACAAAAACATACTTATTTAAGAATTCTGCATAATTTTCATAATGCTTGATTATAAATCTATAAAATGAATCAAAAGACATTAGAATATATAATATAGTATCCATAGAAAAGTATTTTTGTAAAAAGCATAAATTTTCAGCAAATTATAAAATTTAAAAACGAATAATTTATCTTTGTATACACATAAATAAAAATGAAAAATAATTTTCCTATCATAAAAATGTACAAAAGGAATTGGAAAATCACACATTTTCTTACATAAATCAATAAACTATACCAGTAGTAACATGGAAAAAATTCCACAGTATTTATTTAATCCTCAATTAAAAGAATTGGCAATTCAAATTTTAATACATTTATGATATTTTATCAGAGTATTTCTCAAATAACAATCCATAAAATCATTAATAAAGATAAATAAGGTTGTGGTTTTTAAGTGAAATAATGGCAAATCTTTAAAAAGATTGTTTCCACTTTTTCGAATGTAATTAAGAAACGGAAAATATCACATCATGAAATGCTTTAAGTTTCATATTAATCACAGCCTACACAGAAGACTTTTTTCAAAACAACAAGCTCTCCTTACTTTATAAAATGTACACTAATAATAATTGAAAGTATAAATCATAATTATAAACTATGAAGTATGTGTGAAAATTGGTATTTCACAAAAGAAAACAATCTGTTTCTGAAATAAACAAAATCTTTAAAAACTCAAAATTAGTACTATGAAACTTAATATGTTTTCTGAAGCCACAGATTAAAATGAAAGGCTGAAAATTTTAATATTTTTGTTCACATAGACTTATAAAAAAACATACATTTTACAGCATAAACATAATTTAAAAATTGTCTACAATATTTTCATAGAAACTGCACAATTAACAGTATTTCAAATATTAATAAAAGCAAAACATGCATAACTATACTTATATTACATAAATCCTATTTGACATATAAATTGAAAATATCTATAGAAATTGTACCTTTGCCAAAAGCTGTGCATTAGTGATAGCCACTCAAGCTGAATCTTGCTATATTTGTTAAGTTCACAACTATTTAAAATGGATTTAATAAAATCAATATAACCATTTTAACAATTAAAGAAATCCCTCTTACAAAAGTACAATGAATTCTGTATGAAAATTATATGTTTATAATAAAATAAAATAAAAATTCTGTGCTCTAAAAGTTGAATTCACAAATGCAAATCCCTTTAAAATAACACTTTCTGAAGATAGACTTTCAACTTCATTAAAATTTCCATGCTATGCTGATATAACTTTGATAAAAAGAGACTAAATTTAACTTATTGTATTTAATAAAGACAACTAACATTGTATTTAAAGAAGACAATGCATTTTTTAGCGATTGCATAGAAATACATGAAATGTTGAAATACTACCCTTAAATCTTCAGAAACATAAGTAGAAGATATGACTAAATTAAATGCACACAAATATCACACATGTAAAGCTTAAAAAATTATTAAGAAGTATGTATCAAAAATAAACTATGGCACAACTTCATCCATAGAAAACATTTGCAATGTTTTAAAATTTAATGTAATAATTATGAACAACTGTACAAAATATTCCATAAAATATTTTTAAAAATTCATGTAAATCAAACAATTGGCAACATTAGAAAATAGTAGGAAACCATCAGAGGATAACAAAGATTTTGCCAGAAAAATTAGCTTACTCAATGCAAATATTAAGCTAAATTTTATGACAATACAATAAATATTATATATTAAAAAAAACTCTAACAGATGAAGAGTACCATTTTTTAGTTTCTATGGTGTTTTGTCCCTCCCCATTCTTTTTTGGTCAAATTTCTAAGATTCAATAAAACCAAATAATATTATTAATGGTAGGAGATGAATTCGTTCCTAAGTATATTTAAGAGTTAGAAACAAATTTAGAATATTTTTCTAACTGATCTTAAGGTATCATATCACTAAAAATGCATTATTTAAAATCTAAGACTAATGATGCCATACAAATCTTGATTTTATCCCCTACCTTCATCTCATTAAGACTAACAGATGAATTAACCTTATTTTAATGAAAAAACTGCATCTTGAAGATGTATTTTTTTTAATGGAAACATTCCATGGGTAAAAATACAGTTTTAAAACATAAGAAAATTGCTATCATAAGTATATAATAACTTTTCAGTAGGCTAGGACTGAAATTTTTCTGACATCCTCAGATAAAATAGGATGAATTCAGATTTCAAGGACCAAAAATAAACTTCTGCCCCCAAGAGAAACATATTTATCATTAAAGGGAACCATCTTCCATTAACTTATGCATATCAGACACTATTTTGCTCAGAAGCTCTTTATGGCTACTGTCTCGACTGAAAACATCATCCAAAAAACTAGGATTGGCGAAGAAATTGAAGACATGATCAATCCTGTTAATCGACTTGTCAGTCAAATGTCTGGATACCAGGTTCTTCAGAAGTGCTCTGCATTCATTCAGTGCTTGGAGGAGAAAGTTTCTGTCGTATGAAAAATCCACTTCAAAGAAACTGATAATTGCCATGGCAGTGGAATGAAACTTGTGTTTAAACTGCTCGGCAGTCCACAGCTCCTCTTGATTGAACTGGTCGTTACGATACAAAATTCCAATTTTGATCACAATCTAAAACATATACATGAGAGATATTATTAAAAGTATTTTAATATTAAAAAATAAAAATATTTTTTCAAAAGAAAAGTTTATATTTCTTCTATCCAACTACAATTCTCTAATCCCCTACCTCTTCTAAACAAAGAAAAATTTGGTCTGACAGCTGGTCATACACATTTCAATGTGTTAGTACCACATTTTTTTAACACAAAATGTCAAATTAAATCCCCATATTCTAATCTTTTTTTTTTTTTTCATTTGCCAAATAAATTTGTTTTGGGGTACTATAAGTTTATTTCTATGAAAAATCCATGAAGCAATTAAAATTAATTTTAAAAAATCATTCCCACTTGCACCACCAACTATAATTTAGCTAGATAGAATGAATGATAAACTATTGAGAAATCTATTATTATACTTAATATGCAATATAAAAAAATAAGTTCAATATACTTTCATATACTCCATTTTTTTTAAATCAACTTTCTTATTTGGGGCAACTAAAAATAAATAATAATAAGTTTCAGATAATATTGCATTGTTTGTTTGTTTTTAAACTAAATAAAGCTTTAAAAACAACAAAATTTTTACACATTTAATCAAATATTTGTTTGGTAGTATTCTTCACAAACATAAGGAAGGCACTTTGCTAAAAAGCCTCTTTTTTCAGTTTCAGTAGTTCTACCAGTATTCAAATAGTACATAGTCACTATTCCCAATATTGATATTTTTTCTCATTCTTAGAACATGGTGTGATCTATGGAAAAGGAAAACCAAGCAAGTAGAAAAGAAATGAAATGGCATGGTTTAGTTTTAAGAGCTATGGTAACGATCCTATAAACTCACAATATTTACAGAAATCCAAATTTTTTAGATGAAAAAAATATAAGAAATCTGAAATTCCCTGTACATTTCCAATTATTATGCAGAATTTCAAAATTTTTATTCTTACTATTAATGAAAATTAATTCTCCTTATATTTAGTCGATTTTTAAATTATCAGTCCCTTTCTAGCACCATAGCAACCCTGTTAGAATCATACATTATAAAATATAACATACATTAAAAAGTAGAAAATAAAAATTTTTACTTCATGTGTAGCTGTATTATTTTTTTAAAAAAATTAAGACATAATGAATACATGAAAAAGACATTCATAAAGTTCATAAAACATTAAAATATCTTATAAATGAGAGTGAAATTCTAATTAAAGACTCGTATTTTACTATAAAATTTCTAACAGAAAATACAGTTTTATTTCGACACATATTTTTTTTAAAGAAATAATCAAAAGTAAGGCAAGATCATAAGTGGAAGATAAAACATTTATCCTTAAAAAAAAATTAATTAAACATTTTTACTATGCCTACTAGAACATTAACATACTCTCTTTATGGCTTTTTTTACAACAATATCAATAATAATAATTTATTATATCAACTGATTAGATGAGCTAAATCTTATAACAACAAAAAAGGATTTAATTTATACTTGTGCAATAAACAAACAGTGATCTAAATCTGCAACATTTCTCAAAAACAGAAGGCAATAAAAGTAAATCAGCAAAGATGTGTTTATTTGTCATAATTTTCCATATGAAATAAAAATTAGCGAAATCAATAGAAAGGTTGGGGCTGTGGAACACTTGTGATTTTTTTCCTATAGAGAATAGCATTGAAAAGAAATTTGAGATTCTCTTAAAATTAAGAATAGATGAGGGGAGAGACAATCATCTATAGCATATCTAAAGAATTTCAAAGTATTTTTACTTTTATCTTTATTGTTAACTAGCCGCCTTTGGCGACCAGCTGGTTCGCCATGAGTAATGCGTTCTAAATTTTTCAATTACATATTCATTAGCCAAAATTTAAGAAATAGTTAAAGTTAAAAGATTCAGTTATTAGTAGTTAAAGAGTCGGTAACTTTATTCGAAAAAACTTTTTGAGTTTAATGCTCTAACAATTTATCGATTATGCTTCCAAAATATTAAAAATGTTTTTTTCGGTGATGTTGCCAAAATGTTAAATATGTTTTTTAAAGAAAGCGAAAAAGGGGAAAAATTATTGAATTAATGATACAGATATTACAAACGATTATAGAAATATGCCATTAAGTCGGGATTTCAATGCATATCCTGTCTAAATTCAACCAGGTTTACTGTAAATAAATATAATTTATGGAATTAATGATATAGATATTGCAAACGATCATAGAATCCATTGCCTTGCATTTATTTTTTTAGAAGATATCTCTTTTTATATTTATGTTATTTTATCCAGTCACATGCTGAAAGTTGTATTTCTTTAAATTTGATTTGCGATGATAGTTTTTTTTATTTGAACTTCCGGCATTGTTTTATTTTATTTTATCCAGTCACGTGCTCAAAAAAACATGGTTAAAATATTTCTTTAAAAATTCGTTAAAAATAGAAGCTTGAGTTATACATTAAAACACTGATATCACAAGTTCATCTGTTTTTAATTAAAAGCTAAATATTCTTCATTTTTTAAAGCATTTATAGACTCGTGCTACATACTATGCAGCTATTTACTTCATTTAGACTTTTTTATAGATGTATTTCTATTATTAAACAAAGCTGATTTATTTAATTAATAATATTGTAAAAGTCACAAAAAATTCTTTGCATTTTCTTTTTTTTTAAAAAGAAAAAACATATTTCATATTTATTTCATTTCATGCAGACACGTGCTGAAAATTGCATTTTTAAATGTTTAATTTGCAATAATTATTTATTTTTTTAATTTGAGTTTTTATCTATCTGATGGCAACCTATTGATAAAAGATAATTTTTCCCCTTCCACTCGTAACGTGCTCCTGCAGATTAAATTTTATTGTTTCGTCCGAAATATATTGTTGAAAAATATAGTTGAAATGGTTCTTTAAAAATTCATTACAAATAGAAGCTTAAGTTAAATGTTAAAATACTGATACTATTAGAAAGCTAATTTTTTTATCTTTAAATTGATGTTAAAATCATGTTTATCCGATAATATTTTCGGAAGTTAGAGCGGAAAAACGTCGAAATTTCGCTTAAATTTTAATTAATTCAAATTCTAATTAAAAATTCGAAAAAATGGCTCCGAGGTGCACATTCCCGACCTCCAAGGTATACAGGTACCAAATTTGGTAGCTGTAGGTCCAACGGTCTGGCCTGTAGAGCGCCAACACACACACACACGCACACACACACACACACATTGAGCTTTATTATAAGTATAGAAGATATACATTTCTTTAATTTGCAGAAAGTTTTTATAATTAAATTC
>JAPMOQ010051452.1:873527-914420 GCA_026543055.1 Argiope trifasciata
TAAAGAATTTTAAAGTATTTTTACTTTTATCTTTATTGTTAATAGAGATGTATGTGACTAAATTTCATTTTACATAAATATTTCTATCAGTTCACTCTTTAATAATTTTATTTTGATAAAAATAAAGAAAATAAAACTATTTTTTGTAATTTTTTTTTGATAAAAATAAAAAAAATATTTAAAAAATACATATTTTTTTAAAAAAAATTAGAATATTAATAGAAACTACCCTCTTCAGAAAGAAAATAATGTACAAATTATGATATTTATTTTTAGAAATCCATAACATTATAAAAAAGCAATTTTTTACGTGTAGTATTATTTATCCATTTAGAATATGGATTACACTTAAAGAAAGCATGTTAAATGTTTTTGCAGCAATTTGTATAGAACACTGCAGTAGAATATGATGACATGACTTTACAGATAAGACTCTCTTTTGAATCATAATGAAAATATTGAAAGATTAATTCTATAAATTAATATCTGAGGATTAAATCAAAAGCCATCAAATCATAAGACGCAGAGCTGGAATGCTTTAAATTTTGTTGATAACATTGAATCATTAAAATAAAAAAGATGAACCAGTTGATTACTAAAGGAAGATAATATTTAAATTAGTAGTTAGCTTTATTAGTATTCAAGTTACAAAAAATCAAATTTTTTTAATAATTCAATCAGCAAGACAAAAAGTAGAGATGACTTTTTCTGTCATTATGCTTTACAGATTTGCAATTTCTAAAGATTCATATTTATGCCCAAAATATAACTTTTGAAGCAAATGAAAGTAGACTACTTAAGAGTTATTATATAAGAAAGTAAAATAATGACAAAAACTAAACCATACGCAAGCAACAAGATAAAAATCATTCAAATCTAGATAAATCAAAAATTTTGTGTTAAAATCTTTTTCAGTTTCTTTGTTTCATTTTTAATTTATTCAGTCTTGCAAAATCATTTCCCAAGACAATCTCACAAAATTCTTCTCCACCATCTGCACACACTAACATTCAGGAAGCTGAAAAAATGTAGATTCCTCAAAAATTCATCCCAAAGTTTAAAAAAATCACAGATTTTCCACCTTTTATCATTGACTTAAACCTTTAATTAACAACAATCTGTAATCGATTCAATCAGTTTGTCCCAAATTAATTCCCAGACCTAATTTTATAACAATCAGATAGTCTGTATGACATCAGAAAAAGATTCAAAAATTTCATATTAATCAAAAATATTTTGTTACCTCTGCAATTTTTATTAGTTGAATTATTTCAGGAAATCAAACAAAAACTTGTTGTAGATTTTTTTTTTGATGGTCAAAACATTTTATCACTAAAGAATAATAATTGATTCAAAAGTTCTTCAAGTTTCAACATTACTTCTAAATTTTAATTAAGGTGGAATTCTGAAAGACTATAATTTCTACACAGTAGAAAAACAAAAAATTTGATATTTTATTTCAACAAACAATAATGAACTTTTTCAATGATATCAGAAATGAATTTATTTATAATTATTCTGGACACCAGTAGGGAATCATTTAAAAATGGAAATTAATTACTAAAAATTCTACAAGTGCACGAAAGATCAACAGTATAAAAAAAAAATCCTAGTATCCAAAAGAAAGGAAATTCAACTTATCGATTTTTTTAAAAACTTGTTTTAAGGGATAAAAGAAAAAGAGTTTCTCCAGAAACTTATTTTGAACAATAATGGATAAAAATTTATAATGTAAGTGTAAAATCTCTCCAAAAAATATCACACAGGTTTGATAACATAAAAATATACTATACAAATTGAAATATTAGAAAACTATGACATAAATGCAAATTTCAAATCTATAGTTTACATCCATTTTAAAGGCGATAATATCAGCAAAATAATCCAAATCTCGATCTTTTTTATTGAAATTTCATCATAAAATTGAAAATGTTTACAAATTTCATTAAGAAATCAATAATTAGATTATATTTTATTGAATAATTTTATGTATACATATAACAAATCTCATCATAAATGAATCAGACATCACTAAAACTCAGAATGAATGGGGGGAAAAAACTGAAATCATAAAAAAATGAACTGCACACCAAATCTAAACATGCAGAAGTAAAATAAGTATGACCAATTGAACAATAAAATTAAACAAAAAAAAAGTTCAATTTAAAAAACATTGCACAGTTCTTACATTAAAGAGAATTTATCAATCTGATGAGTAATAAAATTCCATTCAGAAAATGTTGAAATCCATGATTCTGTTGAAAAAGTGTCATGTGTGATATTTGAAGATTATTAAGTTATAAATAATTATTTTCATAAAATCCTACAAATTCAGTACAATAGAGGAATGGAAGTCATCACTCCATCAAATCATTTTCTTTGACTATTAGAGTTTTATCACGAACCAATGCAATTTAAATCATCTCTGATTTGATTTTAATAAAATTATAAACCGTTAATTAGAGAACATTATTACTTAATAATTTTTTTAAACTAATAAATTTCTTGTCACTTAAGTTTATTAATTCAAAGTTATTTTCAATAAATTAGAAGATATTCAGTATAAAAATATGCTCAAGTTTAGATGCAATTAAACTTTTAAGATGCTGATCAAATTTTTAATATCAGTTATATGGTTCAAAAAGAAAAAAAAAATTATTAAAAGCAAATTGCCAAAAGAAATAAAGACAATAACTTGGAGACAAAAATTTCATATTTAATCTAGATATAATAAATATTAATAAAAAGTCATATTTAAAAAATAAAAGAGGTATAATAATGAGTATAAAACATTGTACAGTTTTGATTTGTATTTATCTTAAACTGATATTGAAGATAAAAATTATGGTTGGATGGGCATATGTACATAGTCTGTTCTTTTACAATACTTTATAAAATGAAGGAAGAATTTTCAACAACATGGATTGAAAATACCATTGGATTAGTTATTACAACAATTTTTAGCATGGAAATTTTTATGTTTAATATTAATAAAATAATCTGATATTTTCTTTGCAAAAAAAAAGTCCGAAAAAACAATTGCAGACAATATTCATAAGTTAATGCAATATTGTTGGGCTTTAAATAAAATTTCAACAATAACATGCTGTTCAGAATATAATCAACTTGTATGAAGAATGAAGCATTTGCTCACTGTTGAGTGATAAAGATAAAATTAATGCAATATCTATTCTATTATGCTTATTCAATATCCATAGTATATCATTTATTTCTTACTTAGAGTTGCTGATAAGCTAACATATATCAAGGTGATAAATAATTTTTACACACATTTTCTAGCTTAAAACAATATTTTAAAATCATTTTTATCATAACCGATTCAAAAATATCTGTCCACTGGGCTGCTGTTGGAATGTGAATGAATACAAAGTTTCCATCGATATAATTAAAATGGAAATATTCTGATATTATAAAACTGGTGAAGATCTAATTATCTCAAAATCAATTACATACATCATGTATAGAAGCAAAAGAGAAAAGTAAGAAAAACTTAGGAGTTGGTTTTATTTTATATTATATATAAATACTTTTTTATCTAGAGGTAGTTTCAATGACAGTGAAAAGACTTTCAATTCTTTAACGCCGTTTTATTTCAGCCTGAGGAAGGCAAGCATTATGTACAAACAGGAGTGACAAGCACACATATAACACAAAGAAAATGAGGAAAAGCTAATAAACCTTTTATCCCTGATCTTATGCACTGTGATGTTTTACTAGGGATTTCTATCACATCCCAATCAAATTGCAAGAGAAATACAGGGATCCTTTAGAAGAATTTGCCTAGTCAGCAGTATTTTGCTCCTTCATGTGGAATGTGTGAAAGTGTTGTTCTTTAGCTGACTCGACAATTTTACAAAGCTTCTGTTGAATTAATTAAAGTGGAATGGGATCAGGAAATAAGAGAATATTTTAGAATGAAAATAAAATGAGATTAAATTGAGCTAAAAATTAAGAAATTAATTGTTTAAATTATTTATTCCATACATATATATAGAGAGAGAGATTTTAAACTCTAATTTCAATTCTAATTAATTTCCTAACCTTTATTCTAATTCAGCTCACATTAACTTCATTCTAAAATATTCTCTTATTTCATGATACAATTCCACTTTTTTTATTTAATTAATTCAACTGAATCTTTGTGAAAATGCTTTAGCCAATGGTTCCCACACTCCGAATGAAAAAATAAAAATTTATGATCTAAACAATTACTTTTTAAAAAGATCCTTATGTTTCCCTTACCTAGTTCGTGTGTAAACCGGTAATCCATATCAGAAACTTAATAGTATATTAGCACCATGAAAAAATATTTCCTCTATCAATGCCTTGTGTTATATAAGACAGAGATAATCTCTTTTTTTGTGCTTCTTCTTGCCTAATCTGTTTTGTGTTTTTGTGCCTTATATGCACCTTCTTATAAATAAATTATATATTCCCAAGATGGATTAGGTGAGCTCAAAGCCTCTACATTGTCTTTGAAACTGCCTTCTGATTGAAAGATATATGCTTACATATATGTTTATATTTGTCATGAAACCTGAAACTCACCTTTATAATATTTTTCACCACCTTCTCAGCTTCTTTTTTATTCCCAGATACACTCCTTCCTAATCGGTAGAGGTTGTCCAAAAGGCCTCCTGTTGTATCATCAATAAACACTTTGGCTATACTCTTATTTGCCATGCGACTCAGCAGTTTCTTTTGAGCACGGAAGCCAATATCTTTGGCTCGAAAATTAGAATCACCCACTAGAAAAGAACAAAGTCTAATATTAGTTGCTAGCAACTTATAAATTATATCAGAAATTAAAACATTAATATTTAATACTTATTTATTTAAATTGACTTTCAAAAAATTAATGCTTATGTACGGCACTGATGTCCATTTAGTTAATTCTGGATGCTTATAGAAGGGGGTGGAAATTTTGATATGATTAAACATAATAATGCAGAACTTGTAGTAACATAAAAACTGCATAAAATTTTTCTCATATAATGATTTTATTTTGCATGTAATATTTAAATCTAACAATTTTACTGATTTAATTGCAAATATCCCTCTTTTAATGAACAGAAATAACTATTTTAGATATTTAATGATTGCCCTTTTCACAAAACTATTTTTTTTATTTGCTAACTATGTACATTAATAATGAAAAAAAAATCTCTGCCAAGGTTTAGGTTTATTTATTTTTTCCTGCAAAAAATACTGTGGAAGATATATATATACATATATAAAATCTAGAACAACTAATCCAAAGATCATTTTTCAAAAATCATTTGTGAATATCAGCAAAACATTGGCAAATAAATATGGGGGCACTTATTGATAAATAACTAATTTAAAGCTTTATTGTAGCCAAATTCTAAAGAAATTCTAATAGTTTTTATTAATAATTTTTTATAATTGAGTAATTTATGGGAGTTTTTAAAAATATTTTATATATACAATAAAATGAAAATTCAGCAGAAAATATTTATTTGAATTAAATATCATTCTCTTTATGCAGTTTAGGACATTGATTCAATTTAAGCCAAAGTTTTGAATGAAGCACATATTTTGTAGTTACTACTTTTATTGAAGAACAAATTCAAAAAATTTTGTACCATTACTTTCATTATTATTACTTAGAGATACACAAAGCGAAGAGCATTAAGTATGCCTATTATTCTTGGTTTGAAGATATTATGCTAAAACTTACAATTAGAAGTGAGCTTCAAGATCATAATGCCAATACCCTTACTGTTAACCCTAGCAAGGTTACTACTAGGCATTAATTTTAATAACTTGTATTCCATATTCTTTTCACAATGCAATACAAACTAAATAAAATTTATTTTAAAAATGTAAATTCCACAAGAACCTTCAATCTCACTTTGATCAATGCTTAGAGGAATGCAGAGGAAAATGCAAACATACAATTCAATAAAATTTTATTTGTATTTAGTTTACAAATAATGTATCACTAAAATTTTAAATTATTAAAGGTTTTGTGAAAGCATCAAAACATCTAAAACTATTTGATTTTACTATCCATTGGAAATCTCTATTCTTCTCTCTTTTTAAAATTAATTTGTCGACAAATTAATTTTTCTACAGTACAGAAATCTATTTTCCCCGTTTTTGATTCTGAAAAATTTAATTCATCCAAAATTTGCTGCCTTTCTCATTTTGAGATTGTATTATTTGTTTTCCAATATTTCAAAATAAAATGGGCACTGTTTACAGATCCTTTAAGTTCTCTTGCAATTCAACATTTTGCACCAAATGTTTCCTTTAAGATTAAGACTACATAAGAAAAATTGTCTTTTAACTGTCTCCTGCCCATAGAATCATATCATGAAAAACCTCAGCTACTTCCCAGAATTTCTAAATAGACTTTTGACTTTCTAAATATTTTGATAGTAACTTACCAATATGATTTTTAGATTAATTAAATTTCCCCAAATTCACTTGAACAGCAAACCACATAAATCGAGAATTTTCTTAATTTTTATAAAAATTGAATGTTTTTTTTTTAATCTCTTTCTCTTTTCCTTTTTTCTATAGCCTATTATAATTCATAAACACAGGAAAAAAAGACTCATCTCATCACAGCGTGAATAGATCTTTTCAATAATTCTTCTTGATCTAAACAACTTGTTCCCAAGCAAATACATAATTGAAATGAAACTTGTTCAAAAATCTACAAATGAAGAAGTTAACATAAAATAATGACATTCATGCTTGAATATCTTAGATGTTATTCAAGGAGGAAAAATTAATAAGGTTTTTAACTTTCAATTCTCTCTGAATTTTCATAACCTTTACTGACAACAGCATACATATTTTCATTTCAAAAATCAAGTTTGAAAATGTTATTTACAGTTGCTATATCTTTACAGATTGAAAAATTCTGTCTCAAGACAATTGAAAAGTTTCAAATAGTTAGTAATCATCTTTATTACATGTCATGCCAAAAATGAGCAGTCTTTTTGAGATAAAGTTTAAAATTATTATTTGATGAATGACGAGAAAAATCAGGGCCAAATGTTTACTATACTTTGCAAAAAATATTCTTACAATTTAGATCTTGGTACAGAAAATGTGTTTCAAACCAAGTCATTTCCCATGTTTACTGATCAGCAGTTGCCCTCTATAAACAGCTGGTTCTATAAAAATTTTGGTTGAAAACTTTTCATGTTGTTCTCTTCTCTATTAAAACTAAACCGATAATACACACTTGATAAGAAGAGGTCCAATATCCTAAATGCATAATTTTCTGCCTTACTTAGATTAATTGTTGACAACAGGTAGGGTTTAACCATGCATATAATCAAAAATTATTTACATCATCCAAAAAAGCAACAAAAAATCCTATTTAAAATAGACACCTATGGAGACTGAAAAATATTTTATCTATATAACTGGACAATTTTTCCAGCTGGCCACCTAGTGGCCATTTGATGAAACTTCAGTCTGTGTTCTGGAGTCATGGAGTAAGCACAATGTTTTCCGTTAATTGTACTCTTCCCAAAATGTTTGTGTTAATTGTTTGTCCTATTATTGTTTTTCGTGTGTTAAGTCCTTTAATGTTTGTAAAAAGATATCTAAATCATTCAAGCTTCTTTCCTTAAGAGTTTTGTTTTTCCCTAGCAGGAATAGTTTGGGATGCCCAACGGTAACTAGCTTTGCTTATGGATACATTTAAGAATTATGAAATTTTCATAAAAGATATTCAACTCTGGACTGTTTCACAATAATTCTTGCCATTTATAATCAACTTCATTAAACAAATAACTCTCTTAGTGAATAACCTGCATAATGAGCAAAAAGTATTTAAAATTATTTTCTTAAGCAATGTTTCACAAACTGGGTGATAAAGCAATACTGCAACATTATATTTAGAATATATCCCTTGTCACACTGTAATTAGTGTCTATTTGTAGATGTTTTCAATTAAAAGGGAACTATAAAACATATTTTAATGAATCGTCAAAAAAATGTGAGAAATTTGGTCAATTTTATGGTTTTACATTGTGATATGAGGAAAAATAACGCAATCATAAGCAAGCCGTAATATAAGCACAGCCAAGAGGAGATGGATGCTAAAGATATAATAGGACTACAATATGTAACCCAAAAGTAAGAGAAGTGGGGATAACTTCAGCAGTACAACATCCACCCAATGAAATAACAGAAATGCTGAGAGCATAATAAACTGTTGTATTGAATCACCCTAATAAAACAATAGCTAAGTATATTACAACTTTATATAACAATAGCAAGTCTCTGTATGGTACACAAAATCTTTAAACACAGGCAAAAACAAATATAAATATCAACTTGTAAAAAGGTATGAATTATAATATTACAAACTAGAGTATTTAAGCCTATCTTATTTTACACTGTCCATGTTGGGGGTAAAAACAATTATTTAATTAATGCTTTTCATTATGAGTATAATTTGAGAGCAAATTATACTCTTTAAGTGAGGTTTCAGTTTGATTTCCATCTCCTTGTTTTTTACATCCTCAAATCAAAAATGTAAATCCAATAGCTTTAATTAAAAATTTAGTTTAATGCTTCCAACAGTAGATAGTAAAGACCAATATCATACATTTGTATAAAACATTCTCAAAGGAAACTGAAATTAAGTAAGAATGTTTTACTGACTCATAGGATAACTTTTTCACAATATAGGTATCTGAGGCTATATCTTGGAACGGGTATGAAATCTACTAAACCTAGTGATGCAAACAATATTTCTCCACACACTTAAAAGACCGTTTCAGTTTGTGTTTAAGCATTATGTAGACATGGCATAATAGCTTTGTTTGCTTCTCTTTTTCTTCTGATTTTCTCTTTGCTGCCAAAAAGTAATAACTGTATGTTTTTCATATTTTAAAGTAACTAATGAAAAATTGTGCACCTTTCCTAGATTAAAAGTATGATGAAATAAAATGAAAGATTTCTAAGGATTACAGAAACCCTGATATAGTTTCAAGCCATGTATTTGGTATTAAAGACATTTATTGTTGTTATATTTAGATCAACATAATTATAGGTGCAGTAGAATAGATTGTTTTTCTCATCCTCACAATTCTTTTAACTACATTAGAAGGATTTTTTTTAAATCAATTTTAGAAAGAACAATGTTATATGTCTGAGGCACAAAATGAATCAGAATTAATTACATTTAAATTCAATAATTTCAATAGATAAATATATGAGAACCATAAAGTAATTCATTTCCTGCATAAAGTAAAACAAGAAACAAAAATAAAGAGTTTTTAATTATAACTAATACAACCACCTAACTTCTTTTTTTAATTTGAATTTTGCAATAAACTTTTTTCTTTTATCCTCTCCCCCTCCAATTTCTTCCCCAATCTGATAAGAAAATAGTTCTGAACATACATTTTACAACCTATACAGCATAATCACTTTATTTATTCAACTGTTCTTCTGTAAATTTTGTAGGTATACAAAAAAATTAAATCTGTACCCAAGTTTTAACAATTATTGTGTAACTCATCATATTAATTTCAAATGAAACATATCTGGAAATTTTAAACTGAGTAGAGAGTTTAAAATTACTAAAAGTAAAAAAACTGCAAGATTACAAATACAGAAAAAAAAGCAACAAGTTATTTCACTGATTATAGTGCATGCAACAAAATTACAAATAAATCTCACAAATATAGAAAAAAAAATCTGCAATGGCATTTTACTCTTGTTTATAACACTAATATTAGATTTTTTAGCTCATTCTATCAATAAAAAATTAGATACTTATTTTATAAAAGAAAATAAGATTTCTGCTTTTAAAAGGAAAATGAATGTTTTATTAATAATTTTTTTTTAATTCTCAATTCCTTTTAATAAACAAAAAATCTATGTTCCATCAACTTTCTTTACATAAAAAACAACCCATTACTTTAAATAGAAGCACAATTTGTAAAAACATTTTAATTGTGATATTTTTTAGAAGACTGTAAGAGAAAATGACACAAGTTAAGAAATAAACAGCACATAATAAAAAAAACAAGACAGAATAAAATTTGTAATTATATATAAGTAAAACTTTGTGAAAAATCTTAAAATAAAAAATCATATTAAATAATAAAGTATATTCTCTTAAAAACTAAAATAAACTTTTGATTATTTTAATGTATATATCAAGCAACTTCTAAATCAAAATCTAAAATGCATAACAGACCTTTTAGACATCAGCTACAAAAATAAAGAAAATATT
This sequence comes from Argiope trifasciata, assembly GCA_026543055.1. Lineage (NCBI taxonomy): Eukaryota > Metazoa > Arthropoda > Arachnida > Araneae > Araneidae > Argiope > Argiope trifasciata. The sequence continues at coordinate 883,786 of JAPMOQ010051452.1, forward strand.
TAATTAAATGTGATAAATCTATTTACATCCTATTTTAATGATAGAGAATATTACTTTTAAATTTAATTTAGTCAAACATAATTTTTATATATAAAAAAGAGAAAAAGTTCAAAACCCATAACTGAATCTAATCTTTCAGAATACAGTGTCAAAAATGTTACAAATACAGAATTAGAAAATTACTATACAAAGTTTATGAATTCACACATTTGAAATAAACAGTTTGATAGATTATTACAGTAGCATAATATACAAATAGAAAAGATATCACACATTAAAAAGAATTATCTTAAAATAGAAAGAAAAATATTGGAGCTTAGTTAATTTTTTAACAAGATTATCTAATATTTATAACATGGCTACTTTTTAATTCTTATAAACAATTACACATCCATGCATAAATAGGTCATTCTAAATATATGTTGCCTTTTTTTATTTAAGATATTTTGCATATAAAATGAAATTTTAGGTAAATTCTCTTGAAATATGTTTCACATTCAGGTGCAGCAAAGATAAATGTCACCAACAGCAGAATATTTATTTCGCATCACATAAAATTTAGACAGTATCACATTCATTTTAAAAGTATAGAATTCTCTGTCCCAATATTAACATTTGGAATAGGTATTCAAATTTATTACTATACTGCATTTTAATAGAATTAATCTCTCATATTTGTATATCTGCTGGGTAAAAAAAAAAAGGATCAGAAGAGAAAAAGAGGATGAAGAAATAAATTAAGCAAATACATGGAAAGAAATGCCAAACTTTCATAAATTTTATCCTGCTATGTTGATCTATTTCAGTATATGAAGATATAAAGCTATATTGTTACTAGGGAGTTTTAAAAATTAATGACATTGACTAAGTTATATACAAGCATCATCACAAGAAATAATAATCTTCTTTCAATATGAATGATAATTTTCATAAATACTCAAACCTGTTTTCTGAAATACAAAATTATGCATGACTATTTTAATTTAAAATAATCTACATGCTAATTTTAGACTATAAATCAAAAATCATTCAATAGACTTTATATGCCAAAATTTCAATATATGGTATCACAAAACATAAACAAATGAGTTTCAGAAAAATCTCCATACTGGCATCATTGCAGATCAGTTGCTGCCCATTACAAAAAATGCCACTATGTATTAGTGATCATATATGTTTAATTAATGATCATATACATTTATTACTTTAGAAACACTTTTTAAGTCAAGATTATATGATTTACTACATATATCAATAGTTACTTTAAGCAACTTTTTACAAATAATTAAAAACATTTTTTAAGCATCATAATAAATTAAGTATTAAAAGACTTACTTATAAAAAAATATGACTTTTAACAGCAAAAATGTTTTTCTCCTTCAGATTTTATAATTTTAACAGCAATTATAATAATAAATAAATTAAAAACACAGTTTTTTTTTTAGATTCCTCAATAGAAAATTATTGATAGGCATGATTGTAACACTCATTACACAAAAATTACAAAATATAACATTAAGGATAAATAAATGAAACTTCATATTTATAGTAGTAAAAATACTAACATAATTATATATAATCTAAAATTTGAAAGCAATATTTCAAATTCATAACTCATATTATTAAAAAAAATTCTTGAGATGACATAAATTTATGCATGTATGTTTCAAAAGAATTTATTTATTAATATATTTTATATTACGTATAGATTCAATGATTTTTATTTTGAATAAAATAATAAAATTTTACAAAACTTACTTATGGCACAAGCTTTTGAAACAATTCACCTAAAAAAAGAAATTCACAATAATAAATGAGATTCAGAAATATAAATACAAAATTTAAAATTCACGTAACTGTTTAAGATTATTTATATGTTCATTGTGAACCAATAACTAACAAGCCATCGTTTAAATTTTTCAAACAGAAAAAAATCAAAATTCATATTTATTTTCATATTTTTCAAACAGAAAAAAAATCAAAATTCATATTTATTTTCATATTTTTCACATAAAGATATTTTCATCTGTATTTTTTTTTTATTTAAAATTAAGCATGTAAATTATCACCAAAGTATTTTCATTAGATATATGATAATATTTCTTTATTATGTGATAATAAAGAAATATCAATGAATTATCAAGGAATGAAAATTACACATTAAAGAGTTAAATAAATATGCTTATTGTTCAACAATCTTTTTTAAAGAAATGAAATATGTTTACAAATGATTCACCAATTCTTCTGAACAAACAAAACCCATTTTTTAATTAATCCAACCATATCAATTTTTATACCACAGGAAAAGATTAACATTCAGATATTTTATTAAAAGCTTCAAACTCGTTTTATATGAAATTAAATTTTACTTTAAAGTTGCCGAGACTAACTAGAAAAACAACCTTCATATTTAATTTGGTAAATAGAATTTAATTTTCTAATCCATTGCACATAAATTTATAGTTACTAAAGTTGCATGATATTTAATAATATAAACAAGCAGGAAAACTACTGTTTATGTTTTTAAACACAACTGTTTCTGTTTTTAAAACAACTGTTACTGATTAGCAAATATTTTGGTTCATATTACAAATATCAATTTCAGAAAGACTGTATAAGAATTTATAAATGGAGATTTCAGAGTAGTATAAATTAGAGAGAGTGAATTTTTGCTAGCTTGGCTCTATGCATGTATAAAATTTTTGCACAATATTATAAAAATATAAATTTTGCAGTAAATATATTAACAAATGATGAAAAATAATAATAACAAATAAATCAAAACTTAAAAATACATACACTTTTTTAAATTTGAAAAAGAAATATAAAATAGAATTAGCTATCAATAGAGGACTAGGGAAGCCAATCGAAAAAACAGAAATATAAAAAGAATTCAAAGACACTTAATTACTTTATAATGGCAAGTGAAAAGAATTTATCAAGTCATACGAATTATTTGCATTATTTACAAAGAAATAAATTGTAAAAACCAGAAAAAGAAAAATAGAGTCAGTAAATTGTCAGCAGAAGTTTGCATCCGGAAGATAACATTTCCGGACTACCCATTATTCGACGTCATTTATTTTTTGATTAAATTCCGTCAAAGTAAAACAAATACTTCCACATATTATTAATTAATTCGTTTCAAAAAATTATTGAAATAAAAAATTAATAAGACGTATTATTTTACCTACAAAAAGTCAATAATTAAAACATTAATTGCGCCATAATTGAATTTAAATACTAATAAATATCAGAAGGCATGCAACATTTTAGAAATAAAGAAAATTTTACTGAATCCCATATGATTATTTAGAGATAATATTTTGAAAAATTTTTAACAGTTTCAGATTGTTATTAAGGAGTTTTTCAAATCTCGTTAATTTTTTTTAATGAGTAAATAATCAATGTATTCACATTGATAAGATTCACATTAAAGACTATACTAATTCCCACTTACTTTTTCTGTTTTAAAAATAAATTATTAGACGCATTATTGTCTTCAACGCATGACAATAAAACTCACTGTCCTTTCACCTCTATTTCTCAATTTCAAAACAGAAAATAAGGTCAAAAACACGGTCAAAAAATTAAACTTTGAGAACCGCATTTGCGCAATAGTCATAGATACAGTTAAAATAGTAACAACAGAAATGACATTAGAATTTAATTACTATAATTTTATTCTCAAATCAATTGATTTAATTTAATCCAAAAGCAAATAATGGAAAATCAGTCTAAAATAAAATTACTATAAAAGGGAACAGATAATAGTTAAAATGAAAATAAGGAAATTTTATCCGGAATCAAATTATGAAATATCGTACAGAAAATAAAATTATTTTTAAATGAATTACATTAATGCGGTAACTTCATGTGACGTAAAAGTCACGTGTCATGCTCATATGCGTATGCATTAAAACCTTCATCCGCAAAGCTTTAATAGATGCGTCTGCCGTTAACGTTATCCGCCAAGTATGAAGCGGATTTTTTGTTTACATTTGAAGTAATAACTTTTAGTAATTTTTTTCCCTATTATAATATATTAATAAATGAAATACTGGTGTGATGCTGGATAATTTAATGGGAAATTAAAAAGTAATTGCCGTGTAAAATGTTTTTTTTTTTTGTTTTTTTTTGTAGTTTCCTCGCAACAATCCTGAATTCGTTGTAAGCATTGGAATAGAAGGTTGTAAGCCTACTTCGGAGTTGGTGATATGCTACGATCATTTTGAAGAATTTATTTAATGTGTTCTCATTTATTAACTGTAAGAAACAAATTTAAAAAATGCCGATTTCAGTAATTTTTATATTGCAACAGAATATCTGACATGCAACTTTTTATTAAAAGCTACCTGATGAATGTATTGGAACCGAATAATATTGTGATGAGATAAAGGTTTCCAAATTGAACAAGAACTACACAAAATATGACGTATATGATTTTTAGTTGATGGCATTAAAATAAGATGCATCATGAGGTTTTAATTTTTTTTTAGTATGAATCTTAACATTTTCTTTATCTTTTAGTAATGCATATTATTCAGTTATTGCTCTGTAATCGTGTCTAATTACAAAAAAATATATTTGTTCACATTAGTGTTTTCTGATAATTATCATTTTTGTTTCATGTATTTAAACTGAAATTAATTGTTATGTCATGCTATATCACTGTGGATCTCAATAATTTCTGATTTAAGAAATACTGATATTTTCATTAAAAATCCATTCAGCATTCCATTGAAAATCGTTATCAGCATTCATTATATATTTTTTATTTCCAATTTCATTCTACGTGGATGCTTCACTCTTTTTTTTTTCCTCCCTACTTCTTTAATATATCGATTTTGAATCATAAAATTCTGTAAAAATATTAGTTTCTTACAACTGTTCTTTATATCCTATTTAACTTCGATATGTAAATATATTTATCATGACCTTACTCGTGTTTATTAAATTTACTGTATTGTAAGTTTGTGTTTTATTTTATGATATTCATTCAATGTAGCTTTAGCATTTTAAAATGCATTTCACAAACGTTCTGTTTTAAAAGCATATTGCTCATCATTATGTTTTTATTGGTGATAAAAACTGTTTAGTATATAGAATGTCCCTGTTGAATAAAATTGATTTCATCATTTACTTGGACATTTTAGTCATGCTATGTTTGTATTCTTTCTAAATGTCTAGAATAATAAATAATTTTTCAGTTAATTTTAATAGGTGATTACATTGAAAAAAAACATTTAATCATATTTATTTGAATAATTGTTTATATGTATTTTATTTATATTTTTTGTAATGTGTAAAAAAATTATGATGTAAATATTAATTATTTTGCTTGCTTGTTTTTTAATGATTCCAACAAATTAAAATGAAATAACTGATTCATAAATTGCATAGATTTAAAAAATGGTCCTATATTCTTTTTTATTGTATAATTTGAAATTGTAATCATAATTTATTCACTATATAAAAATTTTAGTTTCATGTTCTTTCCTTTGAGCAAGTTGAAAACTTTAAGGTTCTCAATATTAATAAAAATAAATACATAAGAAAAAATGTAATAATTTTATTACTAAACTTTAAAAATGTTGACTTATTTTAAAGTAACAATTATTAAAAAAAAACTATATTCATAAAATTCAACATTCAATGAGATTTAAATAATATATACAAAAGAACATATGTCATTTTTCAAAAAAAAAAAAAAAAAAAAAAAAAACCAAAACCTTTTCTTAAAAATGTACCTTTTAAAAAAAAAAAAAAGATGTGGGAAATGAAAGAATAAAACGGTATCAAACTAATTAAAAAGTGATATTAATTCATTATACCAAACAGTTTTATTAAAAATACTAATTAATATTTAATATAGTAAGTAGAATTATATTACTATGAAAATTTGTAGAAAATAATTCAAAATAATAATTTCTTTTTTTTTTAAATCAAAAGATTTTTATAATTATTCGGTTAGCGTAACATTTAAATTTTGTGTTTATGTGTTGGATGACTGCCGATAATCACAGTTATCGGCAGAGATCCCGACATGCGCAGAACAGTTGAAAATTGAACACAAAACAGTTTGTTTGGTACATGGCACGGGATCGGGAATTGGCCTCACTAAAATGAATAAATTCGTATAATCATAAAGGCCTATTTGTTTCTGTATGGTGGTATCATAAAAAATTTCATTAAATCTGATGAAGGCTTTCTTAATTCACTACTCACTATTGAATGCTTCGTAACTAAATTAAAATAATTCATAAAATACTTCTTGAAGCCGATAAAAATTTGCAGCACATTCAAAGACTCAAAACCTTTAAGTTAATCCTACAATAAATCAACAACACAAACTCAAGAAAAAGAGCTCTGTTTCTACTGAAGCTCAAAACAGACTTTTGTTTATGGGATACGTTACGCAGCTGCAAATCGGAAGGTTACGAGTTCGATCCTTGGCAGAATTCAATCTCCCCGTTGGTGCGACACCACAATATAACCCTTCAAATTGGTGACTATGGACGATGAATACGCTCTTCGCTTGCTATAGCTTTGGCGCTATCGAAACACTCCCTTCGCTCTCGTAATGCTTGGCACTATAAAATGGTTCGTCTCTCCGCAGACTCACTTGTAGAGGATTATTGTGGTGGTATCTTAATAAGCCAGTAATTGACCTTAAACATTGGTGATTACTTTTGCATAGGAGATATGTTAAACGGCTGCATATCGTAAGGTCGCGAGTTCAATCCTTGGCGGAATTCAACCTTCACATTAGCACAATTCCAGCCAACCCTATCGCCACAAATCATACGTGCAATTCAAATGATAGTGGTTAATTCCCACTGAACGGTACGCTCTTTGTCCGCCATCTTGTTTTTGGCGACTATTGGCGAAACACGACTTCGCGAAGCACACGAGGTTACCATCTTTTAACGGGAGAGAAAGGGTGAAGTTGACAAGGAGAAAATAAGTATCGCCAGGGAAATGGCGCCAAAAAAAATCGCCAAAATAGAGCGTATTGTTCACTGGGATAGAGCCAATGATAGTAGCATTAATGTGATTTCTGTTCTTGCAGATTGGATGACAGATAGCTTATATTAGTATTGTAAGATGTTCAGAATACACGCTGAACGGGAGTCATCTGCCAAACGGTTTCTAAGCGAGTCTAATGTAATCGTCTCTGAAAATGATTCCAAGGCATAAATGGAAATATGCTTAAAATTGCATGAATCAGCTTCTTCAAACTATTAAATGTTTGGATCGAATTCCATGTTTCTAAAATTACTTGTTAACCTTTCTGTTTCAACTTATTACTTGTCTCAATGAATTTTTGAATCCTTATTGAACCAGACTGGATATCAATTTATTGCATTTCAAATTCTTCAATTTCCAACCAATCGGTGAAATTCAGTTTATCAAATGAAGTCACATGCAAGTCGTTTTGCAAACTGTTTTGATCTGCAGCGGGTTCAAAATATTGAGTCGCGAGTCACTAGTTCGACATCTCTATACTATGCAATTAATAAAATTCCAACAAATATGAATATTATCATTAAAAAACAGACGTAGAGGTTTGTTTTAATAAACCAAACCTGGAGAAATTTACATGTCTCATACACCGTTGATCATGAAAATAAAAATTGGCCAAAAATTACATCAGTTCAAACCATCACAGTATTCCCACGTGCATGAGCCAGACATGTTTTGTTTCATCTCTCATCATAAAATTTATATTCAGGTTTTCGATGCGTTCAAAGAATTGAGTTAAAACCAAACAAATAATTTAAACAAATTCTGAAAATGAATATTTCTATTAATTCTCTAAGGTATGGCACAGACTGTAAGTACGACTTACCAGATACGAAGCGAAATCAATCTCTTCTTCGACAATTAAACAGAAGAAAAGTAACGTTTCCTTTTTTTTTTTTTTTTTTCCATTTCTTACTGTGGTTAGCTTGTATTTGAGGGTGCCCTTAATTCTCGCCAAGTTGTGATCGCCAATGTACGGCGTTCAATGGGCCGAATTTCTTTATGTTTTGGTTGCCATTTCTGTTTGCCCGGTGTTCCGCGCAAACAAGCATGGCGCCAAACAAAAATCGCCAATTTTGCCAAAGGGTACGCTCAAATATATTTTTACCCTTACTCTTAGTTCACACTCTCTCTCTAATTATTTATTTATAAGTCAAAATTTTCAATCGTTCCTAAAATACTTATTATTCATCCACTCGAGTTCAAATACATTTTTTGGGGTGGTCGATCTTATTTTTGCCCACCTTTGGCGAATAATAAGAATTTTTTGGCGAAAGGTAAGAATACTTTTTTCTTAACCTTTTAATTCAAATACTTTCGATTTGGCGAGATTTTGAAAAAGTTGCCAGTGGTGGGCTAAAATAGGATTTTACCTTTTTTTTTATTTGTAGTGGATGACACTTGATTTTAATACATTTTTTCCAGATATCAATCAATCAATTAAATATTTCCAGTATTTTCCATTTGGTCGCCAAAGTCAACAAATCCATCGCCAAGTTTGTCGCCTATCTCTGACAAAATTGACTTGACACTCGATCATAAATAATATAAATAATGTACGAAAATAAATAGGAATTGAATTTTAAAAAAATTATATATTACTTGTTCTTAATTTCAACTTAACATTGTAGGGATAAGGAGGAAACGGAAATTTAAAAAATTGAAATCAATAGTTATCACGGATTAAATTATATTTAAGGGTGCCCCTTTAGCGAAATTGGCGATTTTTTATTTGGCGCCATACCTGTTCATACCCAGCCCCGTGCAAACAGGAATGGCGGCCAAAACGTAATGAAATTTGCTTGACAGCGATCACAACTTGGCGAGAATCAAGGGGGAGGCTAACTCAAATATAGGCTAACCGTTATCATGGATGTAGCATGAGAATTTCGGTGTTGCGTAAATTGATTTTTTTTTTCGCATCTTCAGAAAGGTCAAGAATTAATGACTATCCTAATTTATATATTCTTGAGCTTAGATGCTCAATTCCTATCAATATGTTGAGACTACTTAGTCCTGGTGGTAAGGTCCCGGCTTCGGAACCGAAGGGTTTCAGGTTCAAGGCCAGATTCCATCGAAGACCAGTAGTGTAAGGGGGTCTCCTGCACGTTGAATATGTTATCCCAAACGTCCTCACCGTGATGTGGTGTGATGTGGAGAGGGGGTGCCAGTTCAGGTGTCATCCTCGTCATCTGACCGTGGTTCAAAATGACGAGGTCCGTCCCAAATTAGCCCTAGTGTTGCTTTACAACAGGACGTTAATATAACTAAACTAAATATATCAATATTTTATCTCAATTTTAGTCTGTACAATTTCAATCCTGTGGAATCAAATATCCAGTACTTCAACGGATTTTATTTTATAAATTATCTTAGACATTTCTTCTCTTTATAGAATGATAATATATTTGTAATGAAAATTTGAGCATTGGCAGGATATCATTTTGTTGAAAATTAGATCCTTGGTTTTTAAGAAATGGTGTCAGTTTTCATTAATATAATTGATGATTGCCTTAAAGCGAACAAGTAATTTAACAAAAAATAGACTTCTATAATCTGAAATAGATCCGGCCTTCTCTACTCAAATTCTATATGTAAGTTAACTGATATGGCTTATAGATAGTGTGCGCAGGCAGATATATCTTCATTTTTATTTATATAAGACTAGTGGAAATTTTGATGTATATGTACGAAAAACTATCAAACAATAACAAATCAAAAACTTAACCTAAAAGCAATGCATTTAAAAATATAAGCAAATGCGAAAAACATATAACATAAATACCATTTGATAACAAACACAACTCACGGAAAAACAATTTATTTACATTGTATACCCAAAATAAAACGAAACAGCAAATCAAGTCCGGTCCAATCCATTTTATTGATGGATCGAGATAGCTACAACCGTATTATACGCAACATTTTTAAACTTTTAATTTAAATGAAAACACAGATGACAACAATCACGCTCGAACTTTCAACGCCAGTTGACGTAACGCACATGTCTGACTTTCCTACGCCAGTTGGGGTAATGCAATGGAGATTAGATTTTTTTTTGTTCCTTTATTCTGTTTTCTTTTCATTTAAAAGTACTTCGGAATGAATCCGAAGGATCGATTCATTAACAACATTTGATTTAAAATACACAAAACACAAAGAAAATAAACTGAATCGTTTGAAATAATAGGTCGAAATTCTCCTAAGATTAACCTAATTTCTGTTGGGGAAAAAAAACTGGGGCCTTACCCATCTTTTGCGGGGTTTAAACTCAGTTTTTTTTGCCGAAATAAAAAGTAGCCTGTGTTCTATTCCTGACTCTGATCTATCTTAGTGCTAAATGTCACCCCGTTCCGTTCAGCCGTTCTTGCTTGATTGAGTCACAATCTTCCATCCATCCAAACTGTAAATGTTATTTATTATGTCATTTATGTATTAGTATAGAGTTTAGATATAGATATGTTGACATTAAACAATAAAAAATTCAAAGAATAAGGACAAAGATTCGATTTATCTTTTAATTTAAACTAAGAGGAGACGAATGAACCAAATTCTGCTGTTCTTGAATTTTTATTGACCGAATATTCCCTACGTCTTGGTATCGTTCGAAAGCTAAAGGATCAAGGAGCATTTTAAAGCAATAAAAATATTCGATACTTTGAACGATTTTCGAACTTTCAAGTGTGTATACACACTGATCGTTAAGGGTCTCCATCGTGCATCACTTTGGAATAAGAACTTTGGAAGAAAAAAAAACTTTTCTAAAACTTTGAAAAAAATTGGACGGAAAAGGACATCCACTCAAAGAGCCTCCCCCGACAACCACTGAAGTCTCTTCTCCAGAGTGACAAACACCTGTTTTCGAAGAGCAGCCTGTGTTCGCCTGTCCAACCAGGGATGAAGAGAGGGTTCTTTGTTTTGAAAGAGGGGCGAGTCACTTTCCTGTTTCAAACATGTGTGACGCTCAATTTCTTTCTTTTTTTTTTCTGTTCAGTTTCTCATAATTATATGTAGATTTTTTTTATTACCAACTATTATATAGGTCAGCGGTGGGCAGAATTTTCCAGGGGGAGGGGGATGCTTCTACTTTTTTCGGGGTGTTGCGGTCCACACAGCGGAGAAAGTGTGGTGTGCCAAAAAAAATTGTCTACAATATTTATTACAACTTAATAATAAACAGGGAATGTGTACTTACTCACATAACTACAAAAATCTAATACTATAATACGAGGAATGGTTGTCAAGTCGAAAATCGCCCCAGAATTAATAAAACTCCGGTAAACTTTGGGGTCTGGGGTTTTTGGCCACGAGGAATCGATTGGCGCCGGTTTTGAAGCGCTACGGTCAAGCAGTTCGGAGTTATAGATAGGATATTTTCAAACTTTATTAGTTCGCCATAATGGCTACTTAAATTTTCAAGCGGTAACGTGCTGCCATCTATAGCCAATATGGCGAACTAATAAAGTTTTATGTTTATGCTGTTATAGGTTTATAATATGTTTCTTATGTATGTATATATGTTTGGTTTTTCTAAATAAATTTGTCAAAAATATTGAACTTCGACACACTTCAATCCTTACCTTTACTTTACCTTTGTATAGAATAGTTCCCTTTCCAAACTCTAACTTTGTTTAGAATAGTTTACAATGGTGCACTTTAACCGGTTATCTTTTCACCAATGGTTTCACAAATTTTCTTATGGCATATATTGTTTTGGTAAATCACAATTGAAAATTTAAATCTTCGAGTTAGCTTCGATACCTGTTTTCTCCGAGCGGAGCTCGGTCACCCGCTGGTAGTTATTAATAACAAGTAATGTAATTTTTTTAATTGAAGAAAAATTTCAGCACTTGGCTACCATTTTGCGACAAATTTGGCTATCAAAAAGAAACTATTAAACAAATTTAATTGATGAATTAATATTTTTTTAAAAAGTGTTAATATCTAGGATCATCCCCAACATGTTTAAAAAATATATTTGAATTTGAGTAGATGAATAAAAAGTATTTTATTAACGATCGACATTTGAAGATATATCTGTGGCGATATCTTAATAAGCCAGAAACAGCCGCTAGACACTAGCGATCGCTTTTGTTGAATGGATAAGTTACTGGTCTTGAAACCCAAACATCGCAGGTTCGTTCCTTAGCGGAATTCAACTTAAACATTGGCACAATTCCAGCCATTCCACCGCCAAATATCTACACTGATAATAAAGCTCAATGTGTGTGTATGTATGTTGGCGCTCTGCAGACCAGACCGTTTGACATACAGTTACCAAATTTGGCACATATCTAACTTGAGGGTCGGGAATATGCACCCTCTGAGCAATTTTTTTCAAATTTTTAGTTAGAATTTGAATTAATTAAAAATTAAGCGAAATTTCAACTTTTTTGAACCATAACTTTAGAAAAATTGATTTTTTAATCATATTAAAGATTTAAAAAAAATTTAGTGACACTAACATTTTAATCTACAAATTTAATTTCAATTTTTAAGGAATTTTTAAAAAATAATTTAATCATATTTTTCAACAATAAAAATAAAACTTGAGCTCTACGCGAGCGTTACGAGTGAAAGGGAAAAGAATTACATTTATCAATATGTTGCCATAAGATTGACAAAAACACAAATTAAAAAGAAAAACTATAATTGCAAATTAAACATGAAGAAATGTAATTTTCCGCACGTGTCTGTATGAGATGAAGTAAATCTGAAATATGTTTTTTTTTCTAAAAAGAAAATGTAAAGAAAAGTTTTTATGACTTTTACAGTATTTATTATTAACTAGACGCCTTTGGCGACCAGCTGGTTCGCCAAGAGTAATGGGGTCTAAGATTTTCAATTAAATACTTATGCGCCTTGCTCTCTTTATAATTTCTCTGCCAGATATACTTAAACTTCGAAAGTCACGTAACACTGATTCACTAAATTAATGATATAGATGTTGCAAACGATCATAGAAACCTTTGTCTTGTATTTCTTTTTTAGAAAACATAGCATTTAATATTTATTTAATTTCATCCAATCACCTGGTGAATGTTACATTTTTAAAATTTAATTTGCAGTCATAGTTAATTTATTTTTTAATTTGAACTTCTGTCAGTATGATTTCAACAGTTTAATAAAAGCTATTTTTTTCCCTTTGCCCGTTCATTATTTATTTTAGAAAATGTCACATATTATATTTCTTTTATTTTATCCAGTCACGTGCTAAAAGTTGCATTTCTTTAGATTTAATTTGTAATGATAGCTGTTGTTTTTTAGTTTGAACTTCCGTCAATAGGATGGCAACATGCTGATAAAACCTAATTTTTCCCCCTTCACGTGCTCGTGCAGATTAAATTTTATTGTTTTGTCCGAAATATATTGTTGTAAAACATGGTTAAAATATTTCTTTAAAAATTCGTTAAAAATAGAAGCTTAAGTTATACATTAAAAATCTGATACCATTAGAAAGCTAATTTTTTAATCTTTAAATGGATGTAAAAATCATGTTTGTGTGATCATATTTTCGGAAGTTATAGCGGGAAATCGTTGAAATTTCGCTTACATTTTAATTAATTCAAATTCTAATTAAAAATTGGAAAAAAGGGCTCCGAGGTGCACATTCCCGAGCTCCAAGGTATACATGTACCAAATTTGGTAGCTGTAGGTCCAACGGTCTGGTCTGTAGAGCGCCAACACACACACACACATTGAGCTTTATTATAAGTATAGATGAAATAAATCAGCTTTATTTAAGACAAATACGGTTTAATATATTATATCTTTTCAATTCAAAGCACAACGGCTAATTTGTAAAACATTAATATTAGAAATACATCGATAAAAGGGGTCTAAATGATGCAAATAATTACATAATATGTAACATAATATTATAAATGCTTAGCTCTTCTATAGATCCTCTGCTTTGTGAATCATATTTAACAAGATATTTTTCAGACACAAATATTTTAAGTAAAAAGAGATCAACTAAGTCAGTCTCTAAAACCAACTGATTTATGAATATTTGAATATCACTATTCAATAAAAGAGGGGAGTCTGAGAAATTTTTGTAGAATATTTCTTGATATATTATATAAATTGTGAAAATTATCCGTAGAACACATAAGACTCACATGCTGATGGACTCTGTTTTCAACATTGACATTAATAAAAGATGAATAGTTTTAGTAAAAAATGTTTTTATATTCATTGCAGCTTAATCATCTCTCCTTCAATTTAATAATGAAATGTTTTAGAAGCTGACAGATAATTAGAGAAGCATATAGTGTATTACAGGCTTAACTCATAAATGCACGAGTTAATTATATGACTATCAAAGTTTGAACCTAAAAATATGTTGATGAAGTAGCAATTAAAAGACAAGGTGCATAAAGTATTAAATTGACAATGACAAGTCACAAATATTTAACTGACTGTTATAAATAGTATTAAAATTAGCGAACTGGCTGGTCGCCAACGGCGGCTAGTATAATATAAAACCTTTTAAATATTTTTATTTTGAGTTCTTCTGATTAGTTAATATGCTAAGAAGTGCTATTTATGATTTACTAGCCGCCTTTGGCGACCAGCTGGTTCGCCATGAGTAAAGCGTTCTAAAATTTTCAATTAAATCACATATTCATTAGCCTTGAAGTAATTCCGGGCATTGATTGACCTGAAATTAATATTTTCTTTAAGATGATGGACGGAAAGTTCTAAAAGTACACCTTTTCCTAATAATATTCTTTAATTTTATAAATCAGTCAGTTTTAACCATCGGTTATGCTTCCAAAATATTAAAAAAAATTTCGATAATGTTGCCAAAATATTAAATATGTTTTTTTTAAGAATGCAGATATTGCAAACGAATACATAAATATGCCATTAAGTCGGGAATTCAATGCATATCCTGTCTAAATTCAATCAGGTTTACAGTAAATAAAGTATATTTATTGATTTAATGATATAGATATTGCAAACGATTGTAGAAACCTTTGCTTTGCATTTATTTTTTAAAGAAAATATCACATTTTATATTTATTTTATTTTATCCAGTCACGTGCTGAAAGTTGCATTTCTTTAGATTTATTTTGCGATGATAATTTTTTTTATTTGAACTTCCGGCATTCTTTTACACTGAGGTGCCCCTGAATTAGAGATAGCAAGAGATATGCAAATTGTGTAGCACTGCGCATCATTTATGCGCAAGGGAAGGGGCTGTGGTAACTGCATATATAGTGCGGACTGTGGTTGTTCAGGATTAGTTTTTGGAATCGCCATTATGGGTAAACTGCCTGATTTAGATGCCTTTGATCGCTGTCAAATGTCGCGGGCTAGACGCATGGGACATTCAATTTCCGAAATCGTCAGACAGCTGGGATTTTCAAGATCGACAGTGTCAAGAGTATACCAAGAATACGTGAATGGTGGAAAAAAAAACTAGCAATCGATCTAACTGCAAAGGACAATTAGCCGTGACAGTGCGTGGTGAGAGACGGCTTAGTCGTATTGTACGCAGCCAGCGAAGCCAAACATTAATTCAAATTACCATCCAGTTGAATGAAGGTACCAGTCGAAGAGTCAGTAAACGGACTGTGCAACGCTCGCTTCACTGTATGTGCTTCAGGAGTCGTCTATCTACCAGAGTACCATTGCTCAATGCTCGCCATCGATCTGCACGTCTTGCCTGGGCAAGAGAACACAGAGATTGGAGTGTAGAAGACTGGAAACAAGTGGCATGGAGTGATGAGTCTCGATTCCGACTACTTAACGCCAGCGGGAGGTTGAGAATATGGCGTCAGCCTCATGAAGTCATGGATCCTGCATACCAGGTTGGAACTGTTCAAGGGCATGGTGGCTCAATCATGGTGCGGTGGTTTTTCGTGGCACTGTTTGGGATCATTGATGTCTGTACCAACCTCTCTCAATGCAATTCGGTATGTAGAGTTGCTGGGGAATCACCTTCATTTATTTATGCTGTTCTGTTATCCACAAAGTAATGGAGTGTTTCAGCAAGACAACTGTACCTCTCACAAGTCCCGATTGGCTACTGATTGGTTGGATGAGCATTCCTCTGAGTTTTCTGTCATAAATTAGCCACCTAGAAGGCCAGACTTAAACCCTATAGAGCATATTTGGGATTTTTTGGAACAAGACGTAAAAGGCCACTACACTGCACCAACGAACCTTACTGGACTATGGATAGCTTTAGCCAATAGTTGGCAAGCCATTCCCGTAGAAAGGTTAAATAAACTTGGCGAATCTATGCCTCGTCAAGTGGCAGCCGTTATCAAGGCCAGAGGAGGCCCAACTCGTTACTAGATAGGTATCCCTAATTCAGTGTATTTTATCCAGTCACGTGCTAAAAAAACGTGGTTAAAATATTTCTTTAAAAATTCGCTAAAAATAGAAGCTTAAGTTATACATTAAAACACTGATACCATTAGAAGGCTAATTTTTTAATCTTTAAATTGATGTAAAAATCATGTTTATGCGATCATATTTTCGGAAGTTATAGCTGAAAAACGTCGAAATTTCGCTTAAATTTTAATTAATTCCAATTCTAATTAAAAATTCGAAAAAAGGGCTCCGAGGTGCACATTCCGGACCTCCAAGGTATACATGTACCAAATTTGGTAGCTGTAGGTCCAACGGTCTGGCCTGTAGACCAACACACACACACACGCACAAACACACACACGCAGATTGAGCTTTATTATAAGTATAGATAACAACCATAAATAAATAATGACATCATAATATATCGATAAATAACTATATGTGTTTGACGATATATTGCGATATCGAACGATATGTTGATCGATATTGACGAAAAATCGCAATGTTCGGTCATTTGCCAGCTCTAGTATGTAATGTGGGGAATGTATTGTTACGGATTGACTCTTCCGTCACTTTTTTTTTTTTTTGATTTGTTGGTCAATGAAAGGAACAAGCAGTCCTTCAGTAGAAAACAATAACGATTTTTTGATTCGAACAATTTCATATCATCCTTCTTGTTTGTGATTTTATTATTTTTAATAATTGTTTTTAGTTAATTATTTTATTTGTATGTTGTTTATTCTTTGTATACTTATTCATATGTATAAATGAATACTGAACGTAGATGGCGCAATAGGCTGCAACCTGTAAATATGTTTGCAAAGTGAGGAGGATGCTCTTGAGATATTGTATGTAAACAAACAGATCCGATGTGGATGTGAAACGGGTGCAGGGCAGGCACCCGCTCTCTCTCCATTAGTGACAAAAAGTATTACTGAGTGCGCTCGTTGTTAGCGGCACTTTCTATTTTTCAAAAGTATAAAATATTGTGTATGTTTGTTTGTGTGCGTATGTTTGTGTATGTTATATTAAGGTTTGTATTGTGTATGTATGTTGTACACATTGTGTATGCATAATCTTGTGTAAATGTTAAAATATTGTGTATGTAAAATATGTGTATTATGTATGTATATGTAATGTACATACAAAATATTGTGTATGTTAGAAGCATTTTAAAAATATATTATGTTTTCCTTGTTCGCTCTTGTTAGCGGCATTTTAAAATATTATATTATGTGTTTTCTTGTGTACCTGTGATCGTCGTCCATGTTTTGTATGTATATATATATATGTATGTGTGTGAAAATAAACAAGAAAAAGTGAAGAAGAATTTTTCCTTGGATTAAATACACACACCCTGCGCTACACTTCTTGTTGTAAAAATTTAATGAATCATTTAACAAGAACCATAACAGATGAGCATGAATATTCTAAATCTTATTGCCAGGTTCTCCGTGGAGCACTCTATACATTTTCTGAGGGTACCCTCACGTGCTGGTGCAAATGGTAATGAGATAGAGGAAAAAAATTTACAAGCCATACACTTATCTCACAATTGTAATAAGGAAATGTGGACGATAAAAGAAAAGATAAAAAGTGTAAAAATTAACAAGTGGATAGAGTTGAATTGGATGAAGGCCCATATGGGGATATATGGTAATGAAAAGGCGGATTACTATGCGAAGGTGGTGACACGCAAAGAGAGTGTTGGTGTAATTGTCCTCGAATCAACTGTCGCCTTAAAAGGGGTATTGAGTGAAGAAATAAAACTACAATGGTTTAACAGAGGGTATATTTTCAAAACGGAAGAGTCACCTTCAAGTATGTTCCTGATCCCGAAATAAAAATAAGAAGATACCACCCACTGATAATCCAAATATCTGGACATGGGAGATTTACAAAGATTTGAAGAGCGCAGGAAAATGAATGCATTTGTGGAGAAATGGGTGCGGTTTACCACTATTTTAATGGTGTGTATGGAGGTCTCAGAGTGAAGGAAAAACCTGAAGACTGTAAATAACGATTTAAGTTCAGTACTGACGGTACCAGGACATCTCAAAACCCGGAAGGATAGGATGTTAAAGACAGTTTCATTCCAACTGTTTGAGAGAGTGCAGATGGGGAGGAAGACAATCATTTACTACCCCAAAAAGAATGCTAGTTTGACGAATTGGTCCATGTAAGGTTGGAAAATACTTACTCAGCAGTCGACCACAACAAATCCTGTTGATACTGCTGCGTTCAGTGGTGGTGGGGTGGTCGGCTGTATACAAGAAGATAGCGGACAAATTTGCTAAGAGCCTCAGCTGACATATTTCATGGCGATGCAACACCAACTTATTTCGAGATCTCCTCTATCAAAAAGATGGAGTCGAGTGCTCTTTGGTGAGTCCAGTCTGCTCACCCTCTGTATGAGTCCCGATTGATGTCACCGCATGAATATCTCCGGAAAAAATCCCCCATCTTCCAATAAGGACGGAGGATCTTTGCCGCATGTCCTTGGTTCGAGGCAGATCAAGCCTCCCACAATCCTATTCTTGAATGTTTACATTTTACTATTTTTGAAGTTTTAAGGTATCAGCTACTGTTTTTGAACTTTTTAAAAGTCTTTGGGTTCATGGAGATGGTATACAGCTGCTCTATACCACCAGGGATAAGAAACAACGACAACAATAAGAAAAAAAAAGTCTCCATGCAAAAATTTTAAAAATGATACATTAATTTCAACAGAGTTAATTTCTCACATTCTAAAATTTATTTTAAAAGAATCAAATAAGAGGTCAAAGATATTGCGAATAAAATAAATTATATCATTATGAAATTTTTCTCTTCAGTCGCTTTTATCATTTCGAAAATTCTCTCTGGAAGTTACCCCACTCACTACTCGACCCACTTCTAAATTCTGAGGTTGATTTCAGCTGCTTTTTCACCTCTGGAAGAATCAAGATTGTGCAGATATGTTCCACTCTATGAAAGCCAAGTCTGTTAGTTGGCGGTGGAAACTTCCGCACAAAGAGCTGCTTTTCAATTTCATTGACATCGTGGGTGATCTCTTTCCAGCTGAAACAGCTATTGTTCTATCTCATTAGTGAGTTAACAAAGTAGAAGATCAAATTTCCTCATTTGAAATGTAACTGTGTGTTTTTGTTTACCACTTCAAAAGAGATATTTTGTTTTCTTTCTTTATACAACTACCAAACATAACGTTTTTCTTCTCAATTCCTACTATTAGATGTAGATGTAGATAACATGTTTAACGGAGCACCGAGCCCCTGGGATTGGGGCATGATCTCCGGTAGATGACAAAATAACTATGAACCTGACAGTCAATATTCAACGCTACCGTCTTCGATGTGATCTGAACATATGCAGAAAAGAGCTGGGGCACAAGTGTGGCAGAAACTGTAATGTCTGGAGAGGTCAGGGGAGCGGGTGAATCGTTGTCCAATCAGGAGGAGTAGGATCAGGGAATGTACCTGTGAGGGCCAATCGGAATGTCGCAACTTGAAGGTGAGTAGATGTACTTGAAATAGCTATACCATCAATACATTAAGACAAATAAGCTTCTTTTCTTCGGCGTCTTTAGTTGTCTTGACTAATTTTGCGGCCTTCAGGAGTCTTGGGAATTCATTGAGACTACTTTTGATTTCCTTCAGGACTTCAAGAACATCTCTCATATTATAAATTTCAGTAGCTGTAACTTCTGCCAAGGGTGGGTTCGAGCTTGTTTCTTGAGGTGGGGGTTGATGATTTTTAAATTTCAGCGTGGGTTTAGGAAGATTGATCTTTGATTTCAGAGAAGGTTTTTTGATAATTTTGGCATATGTGGGTCTTCCTGATCTGTAGATAAGTTTTGGGAATTTTCGGCAACCTTTCCATGCTGCGAGGTGTCCTCTTTCATTGCAGTTAATGCAGAGTGGGTCAGATATTATTTCTTTGATTTCACATTCTCTTGTTGGGTGGGAACCTCCGCATTTTATGCTTTTAGGGGTCATCTTGCAGTTCCATGCAGAGTGAAAAAATCCTGAACAATTGTAACAAATAGTAGCAGTGGGATTCTTTCTGTAAGATTCAATCTTAATTTTCAGATGCAGCAGGTAGATTCTTCTCATTGTAGATATTTTGAGTGTTTGCTGATTTCTTGATTTCAATGAGGAAAATAGGGTACAGAGATTTTTCTCTGTAATTTTTAAGCTGAAAAATTCTTAGAACTTCATATTTTTTCTCTTGAAGTGCAGACTTGATTTCGTTTTTATCAGAATTACCGGGAAGTCCCTTGATAATTACTTTGAGTGGTCTTGCTTCATTACTTTCAGATAGAAAAAAATCTTCATTTAAATCTTCCAAAAATTTAATGATTTGATTTCTTTGCTCATCAGTGGCAGGTTGAATGGATATGGAGTTATTGATAAATCTATTGACTGTATCAGGAAAAGCTTTATGGATTTTTTGAAGAGTTAGATTATAGTGGTCCAATAGTTTTAAGTTAATAACGGGAACTTTATTTCTTTTTTCTTCATCGTCCTGAGGAAGGGCATTAAACTTGTTATCCGTGGGAAGTGGAGCTTGCTTTCTCTTCTTAATGCTTAGGAGTTTTAGCAGCTTTTCTTGACGAGATGACTTTAAATCCGTCATTTGAAATCAGTCTTTTACCTGTTGAGTCGGGAGCTTCAAGTGAATATTTTCTCTCCTTTTTGGTAGTATTCTCGGACGGATTCACGAGTTCCATTTCATCTTCAGATTGAGTATTGTGAAATAGACAGTCAGTTACTTGGCACGGACTGAGAAAGGTGATGTCATCCTGTAAGTTTTCTTTTTCAGATTGAAGTACTTTAACTTTATTGAGTTCATCAAAATAAAAGGTAGTATGGGCCTTATTATTTGCTTCCATTTGCGGGATAGAGATTTGTAAGGATTCAATTTTATCATCAATTTCTTTAATTTGAATGATACTTTTACTCAATTCCTACAATTAGTTCACACTCCCCCTATATATATTCTAGCCGCCTTTGGCGACCAGCTGGTTTGACAATCTTACTGATGCTTAAAATTATCAGTTAAATATTTTATGTAGCGTCATTATCAATTAAATACTTTACGTGACTTGTCATTGTCAATTAAATACTTTATGCAACTTCTCTTTTGATATCTACTTCATCAAAATATTTTTATGGTTCAGATTTTGATAGTCATATAATTCAGTCATGAAGTTGTAAAGGCCTTAGCCAGCTCAGATGTTATCCTCATCATCTGACCGCAGTTCAAAATGACGAAGCTCGTCCCAAAATATCCCTATTGTAAAGCAACACTAGGGCTATTAGGCTACAATGGGAAGTTAATATAATTAAACTAAATGAAGTCAACAGAATTGGGTGTTTATGTTAACTACTCAATTAGTCTATAGGAACTCAGCTATTTGAATTTTTTCTTCTTATGATCTGTTTTTTGTACATCATTTCAAAGAAATGTAATTTTCCTCTAAAATGAAGCGAAAGAAAATGATATGAACTTAGGATATTTGGCATGAAATTCTAATAAATATGCTTTTTCTGAAAGCATTGTATTTAATACGAAATTTATTATTATTTTCTTTTATTAGAAAGAAGCTGCTGCCAATGAAATGAAGGAAATCGTTGACAAGTGAGTTGCTTTGATTTAATCTTCCATAACAACAATTTTTTGGACTTTATTTTTTCCCGAAAGTTTATGAAAATCCGAATTTGTTAAAATGTTTATAACCTTATGGAAATGATTATTGCATCTTTGACCACTGTGTCTACTCTGATTTATTCTGTACTAGCCGCCTTTGGCGACCAGCTGGTTCGTCATGAGTAATGCTCTCTAAAATTTTCAATTAAATCACATATTCATTAGCCTTGAAGTAATTCCGGGCATTGATTGGCCTGAAATTAATATTTTCTTTAAGATGATGGACTGAAAGTTCTAAAAGAACGCATTTTCCTAATAATATTCTTTAATTTTATAAATCAGTCAGTTTTAATGATTGATTTCGAAGACTGATTGATGTAGCAACTTTTATTTAAAATATTAATAAAAATATTTTGTAAAATATGGCTTACAGAGCAAAGTATGAAGAAATCTGAAACTAATTATTCATCAATGCATTGTTTGACTCAAGCTACATAAAATGTAATTATTTACTTCATTTAGATCAAATTAATAGTATTAAACAATATATATGCTTATTAACAATATTTTACAAATTGGCCATTGGACCGGAATTTGAATGCATATCCTGTATAAATTCAATTCTGTATAAATAAAGATAATTTATTGAATTAATGGTTTAAATATTTCTAACGATTATAGAATATTTTGCATTTATTTTATAAGAAAATATCACATTTTATATTCCTTTTATTTTATCCAGTCACGTGCCGAAAGTTGCATTCTTTAGATTTAATTTGCGATGGTGGGTTTATTTTTTTATTTGAGCTCCTGCCATTGTTTTCTTTTATTTTATCCATTCACGTGATAAAAAAAACATGGTTAAAATATTTCTTTAAAAATTCGTTAAAAATAGAAGCTTAAGTTATACATTAAAAATCTGATACCATTAGAAAGCTAATTTTTTAATCTTTAAATGGATGTAAAAATCATGTTTGTGCGATAATATTTCCGCAAGTTATAACGGAAAAACGTCGAAATTTCGCTTAAATTTTAATTAATTCAAATTCTAATTAAAAATTCGAAAAAAAAAAAAAGGCTCTGAGGTGCATATTCCGGACCTACAAGGTATACATGTACCAAATTTGGTAGCTGTAGGTGCAACGGTCTGGCCTGTAGAGAGCCAACACACACACACATTGAGCTTTATTATAAGTATAGATATAGATTTTTGTGGGAAAAAAAAGAAATATGCGTATTGAGTCAAACAATTGTTAAATCAAAGTGCTTGCTGCAAAAAGGAGGTAGTTTCAATCGTTCAAGCTTGCAGAAATCCATGAAAAATATATCAAAATTCTAAATTCCAAATGGTGCGAAGAGTTTCCCTTGGTCTGCTGCGACAAATATAGATAGAGTCAATAGATATTTCAACATCAGGTTTTCTTTATCTAGGAAGTAAAGCGCAGCCTAAGGTCTACCCTTTTACAGTTTAGTTTAGTTTTATTAATGTCCAGTTGTAAAGCAAAGCTAGGGCTATTTTGGGATGGACGTCGTCATTTTGAACCACTGTCAGATAATGAGGAAAACACCTGAGATGGCATCCCCTTCTCCACACCACCTGGAGGACATTTGGACTGACAGATTTAAACTTGCAACAGACCTGTCCCTCCTTAAGGCCTTATCACACAGCGAAGTATCGTCCGCAATTTCCCGTTTCTATCTTCAAGAACCGGTCGAGCAAGTTTTTTGTCATCGTCCAATTTTTTTTAACCAGCTTGAAAATGCCGACGATAGTGACGAAAATATTGTCTACAAGCCAAATTTAACCAACCATGTGAAACTTTGAGGTGACGTCGCACAAATGACGCCAGTTTCGTTGTCATTGCTGACAGAAAGTGCGGACGATATTTTACTGTCTGATAAGGTCTTTATGCGACGGTTCTTCGGTGGAATCGGGTCTCGAAACTGAAACCCTACGACTCATCTTACCTCCAAGCCACCATGGCCCCAGACATTTATAGAGAAGGGAAATAATACCTTCATCAGAGAATACGGGAGAGAGTTTCGGGTTGGGTTCAAGGAGTTCTCAAATGCGAAGATTCGTTAAAATCTCGAGATCGAATCTTTTAATGATTGCATTCTCTTATTGAGAAGATCGAAATTTTTTTTCTTTCTATAATTTAAAAGGAGAATTTATGATTTAAGGTGCATGTACACAATAGAAGATTTTTCACAAAATTTTTCTCTAAGAGTCCAGTTTTTTTACTGTAGGTCATTAATATATGTTTAAATTCATTTCAGTGGGGAAGAAACCTCATATTACCCTAATTTTTAATTAATAAATATTTAATGAGCTACTAAGCCTATTTTTTGTAACATGATATCTGAAATTCTTATTTGTACAGACACACCATTCTAATTGGTAATGACGCCTCCTATGAGTTTTCATGTTGTTTCTCTCCATCAAGTTATAATACAGTCTTTTTTAACGATATTTTCATCAACAATGGATAGAAAAAGAGATTTTTCTGTCATTTTAACTTTTAAATAGTTACTAAAAGTTTATTTTTATGAACATAACTTTGATGCAAACACAAAACATTCACTGTTTAATGCAGATTATTTCGATTTATAAATAATTGTATTTGGTTAATTTTTTGTCGAGTTATGATTGTTTGAAAGAAGCAACTCAGTGGAAAAATACCATTCTTCGTAAAATGAGTTAATAAGAAACCGAAACTAGAGTTTTGAGTAAAATTACCTCGTGACAAATGCTTAGAACTCGAGAAATATTCCGACTATGGACATCTTGGTATCGTTTGAAAGCTAAAGGATCAGAAAACATTTTGAAGCAATAAAAATATTCGATATTTTGAACGATTTTCGAAGATTTACAAACACCTTAAAATCCTTTAAAATCAGCCAACAGAATTATAATGAACGATGAAACACCTAAAAAAAATGAAGTACTTTTGTAATTTTTGTTGAATTAGTTTTCCTAATTTAAGCTATTTCAAATGTTAGCTCTGTACACTCTTAATTACGCCACTGCATTGATTCATAAGACTGGAGGAAAAAAATCTCTTTCTGGTCAATCCAAAATACCGATAAGCTACAGCTCGATGAATGAAAATACAGAAGAACCGCAATTGCCGTTTGTGGCCGAAGCCCTTCTAAAAATCGTTTGAAATAAAAGTTTCCTTTTTTTTTTTTTCTTCTGGCGCCAACTCGTATCGGATGTCTCGAGAACGACCCTTAAAAGGCCGGTTCTTTCTTTCTTTTTCCCTTGCCCGACCATAAATACATTTTCGTTTGGAAAAGGAGCGTTTTGTGGCTTCAAGTGATTTGACCTTGAGGGTTGTGTCGAATGAGCAAACGATTCTCGAGAAAGGCGAAGCCAGCATGTGGATCGGTGACGTCACGCACATTTGAATGGGGTGGAATGCCACAAAAGAATGAATGCAATCGCGGGCAAATCGGTGAAATAAACAATTTAGATAACACTGGTAGCAAAGAAAATGGGACTAATTCCTAAGTATGACTCCTATCCAATATTAAAATAAAAAAGGGATCTCTCTATGAAGGGGCCCGGGTGCAAGAAACCATTTGGGGCCCTAAATTTTCAATAACGCCCCCCCCCCAAAAAAAAACAAAAAAAAACACCCGAACATTTGCACATTTATTTCAAAATGCGTGCTTTTGTTTTTGCTATTAATGACTCCAGGAAAATGACAATTTTTTTCAATTTCTTTTTTGATACTTAGCATAGCGAGAGCGTTTATGCATTCTACATATATGAATAACTGAAAAGAATCCTTTATTCAATTTCAATTTGCTTAAAGAGAATGCAGCATTTATTATATTCAGTAACTGGCAATGCAAAGAATTGTAAAAAATATCATATTAGATATAGACAAAAGTAGATAGCTGATGATTTGCAAGTCCATTTGAACCCAGCCTCAACCTCGACTTCTGGGCGCCCGGCACGCCGCTCTGTCTTAACATGTCTGTGGGGATTTCCTTATTCATAAATAGTGGAGAGGTTTCACGAAGTACCCGCCTTGCGGAGCAAGGCTATCTTCGTTCATGGTCCGTAGAAAAACCTGGCGTTGATACGTGCACCTGGCTGGGAAGCATACTGGCTGATAGTAAACAGAGTCCGAGCAAGGCAGAAGCAAGCAGGAGCGAGTCTTCAGGGCCAATCAGTGATCTGTAAGGGTGGGTGGGGGAGCGTCCAATCAGTAGAGCTGGATGGTCTATTGTTCCGGTTTCGGCGAATCAGGAAAGGGGATGATTTAGTCGAGGAGCGCGTTCATCAGTATGAGTTTTCTTTCTTCTTTATCCGTCGTAGATTTTAGCTTTTTGGCCGCGTTTAATAAACCTGGGAATTCTTGTAACAGAGCTTTTACTTCTCTGAGGGCTTCTATGACATCTTTAAAGTCATCCATCGCAAAACTTGTGGCTTCTTTCGGGGTTTTAGCGGTTATGGAGGGTACTTGTTCTGTTGTCTTTGCTGTGTTGGTTTGTCTCGGGTCGTGGGCTGGATTTTTCTTGACGGCTTCGGCGAAAGATTTTCTCAGGCTGGAAGATGTTTTGGTGGATGGGTAATTTTTACATCCCTTCCAGGAGGCTAGATGTCCGGTTTCCCTTATTCATAAATGAACATTGACCACCTTTTTATAGTTGTTACTGCGATCTTTGCTCTTTAGTAAAGGCGTCAGTCGATATTTAACCAGGCACATGTAAACAAGCTTGTAGACTTTTAGTGTGCGTCACATTATTATTGTTCAGAACACTGTTTTAATTCTTAATAACTGTGTGGGTGGGGGGGGACTCAGTCTCGGGTGCATAGTACCCGCCTCACGTCCTAGATGGCCTGCCCTGCACAAAAGAATGCAATCGCAGGCAAATTGATAAAATAAACAATTCAGATAACATTGGTAACATAGCAATGGGGCTAATTCCTAAGTATGACTCCAACCAAATACTAAAAAAAAAAATACCCAAAACGGATTTCTCTGACCTCTCAACCTTTCCGCTCACTCTCCTCACCCCATCTCATTACCTGTTCAAATAAAAGTAAACAAGCAATGCTCATGGTGCCATCTGGTGTTATAAAAACACCACACAAAAATACCCTACACTTCAATAGGATCGCAAAGTCCCCATTTAATTTAGGCAGCATACACTCACCCACTCCACCAATACCAACCAATAGCATAACGTCTCTTGATTTCCACAGCCAATCACAATCCTAACTTAACCCAAAATCTTCTCTAAAGGTGGGTTCAGACGAGGCTTATTATTGTCCGCAATAGACGATCACGCCTACTTCCGAAAAATCACGTGACCACAACGGGACAATAGCAAATGATTGTCCCGTCGAGACAAACGTTGTCCGCGTTAGGTGGGTTCACACGAGGCTTTTTATTGTCCGCAAACATTGTCTCTCTGCTGTTGTTCCGGCATTGTCCCCGTGTGAACACTTGAGACAACGCGGACAATGTTTGTCCCGATGGGACAACCATTTGCCATTGTCCCGTTGTGGTCACGTGATTTTCCAAAAGTAGGCGTGATCTTCTATTGCGGACAATAATAAGCCTCGTCTGAACCCACCTTAAGACAATACACATTCTTTTTACGGAAGCACCGATAAGCCAGCCATCGAAGTGAAAGTGGTAAAATATTGCATGGCTGATAACCGAGGTGTAGCTAAAATGGGGCGTCATTAAATAGCGCTTAGGACAAATACTTATAGGGTGCACCCTTTTAAAAAATAATAAAAATTTTAAAAATAATATTTTAATTAAAAAATAATTAAATTTTTTCTTTTAATAAAATTTTAGCGTTTTTTTTCCCCCAGTAACTTCCGAAAATATTACAGTACAAATAATTTTGCATCCCCTTAGTTTTCAAAAAATGATCTTTTCAACTACATTAAAGATTTGATGGTATAAATATATTTTCTATTTTTAATCCATTTTAAAAGAAAATATTTTAATTCCATTTTCTAATATTGAACTTGAGAATTCCGAACGAATATGAAACGAATCACGAGTTACAATAAATAGTTTCTTTCATTGCCATTCTGAAAGAGCAGCAAGCTTTACAGTTCTAAAAGAACGCACAAATCTAATATATAAAAATAAATATTTTTTTTTGTAGAATGGCATACTAAAAATAGAATCGATACTTTTATTTCTTCACTCAACACATCGACGGACCATCGACTCCTCATAACACATTCATTGAGTTAAGGATCTCCAAAATAATACTCCTCAAATAAAATCCCACCAAGTTGAAAACAACCAGCTTTTATTAAAACACAATTATAAATTGATAGAACAACACAGTAATATCTATACTTATAATAAAGCTCAATGTGCGTGTGTGTGCGTGTGTGTGTGTGTTGGCGCTCTACAGGCCAGACCGTTGGACCTACAGCTACCAAATTTGGTACATGCATACCTTGGAGGTCCGGAATGTGCACCTCAGAGCTCTTTTTTCGAATTTTTAATTAGAATTTGAATTAATTAAAATTTAAGCGAAATTTCGACGTTTTTCCGTTATAACTTCCGAAAATATGATCGCATAAACATGATTTTTACATCAATTTAAAGATTAAAAAATTAGCCTTCTAATAGTATCAGTGTTTTAATGTAAAACTCAAGCTTCTATTTTTAACGAATTTTTAAAGAAATATTTTAACCATGATTTTTTGACACGTGACTGGATAAAATAAAAGAATACCGGAAGCTCAAATAAAAAAAAATTATCATTGCAAAATAAATCTGCAGAAATGCACCTTTCAGCACGTGATTGGATAAAATAAAAGAAATATAAAATGTGATATTTTCTTTAAAAAATAATGCAAAGCAAAGGTTTCTACAATCGTTTACAATATCATTAACTCAATAGATCTTCTTTATTTACGGTAAATCTGATTGAAATTAGACAGGATATGCATTGAAATCCCGACTTAATGGCATATTTATGTAATCGTTTGCAATATCTGTATCAATAATTTAATACTTTTTTTCCCTTTCTCGCTTTCTTTAAAAAAACATATTTAATATTTTGACAACATCATCGACATTTTTTTTTAATATTTTGGAAGCATAACCGATTGTTAAAACTGACTGATTTATAAAATTAAAGAATATTATTAGGAAAAGGTGTACTTTTAGAGCTTTCCGTCCATCATCTTAAAGAAAATATTAATTTCAGGTCAATCAATGCCCGGAATTACTTCAAGGCTAATGAATATGTGATTTAATTGAAAATTTTAGAACGCTTTACTCATGACGAACCAGCTGGTCGCCAAAGGCGGCTAGTAAATATATACAGCTCGCGTCACGTGATTGCATTGAGTCACGCGATTGAGCGAGATGGAGAAATGCGCGGTAACAAATACTATTTATTCTTCTCCTATTTATATCTTTCGATTTCAAGTAAAGTATTCATTGCCGACAAGAAAATAAATACAATTCTTAATTAAATAAGATAACTATTTCGAATTTCAAACGATATTTCCAAGATTATTTCTTCTGCGGCAGCAATGCACTGTATACCAGCTAGTGAAGACAATAAATGATATGAAGATTTTAATTTCAATCAGGTAATAATAAAAACATTCGTAAATTAAATAAAAATAAATTTATATTAACATAAAGAAAAAAGGATGTAATTCATGTTTTATATAATAATTTTATATTAATGCATGTTAAGTATTTTTATTTAGATAAAAACGAATGTTGTGGTGAAATGTAGATTATTATGATCTATGCAGGAAGCAACAGAATGTTTTCAGAAACATTTCTTTAGTAACCACATTCTCACACGGAACAAACACAAAGACAAGACATTCACGCGGGCAACTTTAAAAGCCTTATCACACGGCAAAATATCGTCGTGCACTTTCCGCCAGCAAACAACAACGAAACTGACGTCACTTCAAAGTTTCACATGATTGGTTGAATTTCGTTTTCGGACAATATTTCCGACGACATTTTCTAGCTGGTTAGAAAAAGTTGTCGATTATGAAACTTGCCTGGCCGGTTTTTGTGGGTAGAAAAGGAAAAGTGCTAGCGAAATTTCACCGTGTGATAAGGCCTTAACAGTACAGTCTCACATCTCATTCGGATTACACTCGCAATGCGTCATGGGACGGCATATCAGGCACCGCCATCTAGTATCCAAAAGAGAAGATAAGAGTTATGTGACATCTACAATGTTGTTGAACCTTCAAAATTGTACCGAAAATTGCTTCATAATTTCATTTACTGGTGTCCTCAGAATCTGATCCTCAGAAATCGTTCGATGTCCTCTTTCAGAATCGAGGACGAAACGAAACGAAGCCGCTGGGAGCAGGGCGGAGACTGGCTGCGGAAATGGACGAGGGGAAGAGGGGAGGAAATGCGGAAAAAGCAGGAAATCCTGGCCAGGGATCACTTGCAGGTATGCTTACCAAAATACTTTCAGTAGATGGCGTTTAAGAATTTACAAATCAGCACTAATGTCCTATCCTCGGCTTGCTCGTGCACATAGCGCATCCATAGTAGCACACAAATATTGTGCAGTATTGTATGACATTGATCCATATTCTCCATATTGTGTGACATTGATCAATATCCTCAATATTATTTAATATTGTG
>JAPMOQ010051452.1:919420-945888 GCA_026543055.1 Argiope trifasciata
GGGCATTCCGGACTGTTGGATGCCGGACTAATGGACTTCTACTGTATAGAGAATTTTTGGAAAATCGCCATGGTTCTTTGTATGTGACTATCAATTCCGTGAGTTCATAAAATATTCGAAATTTAATAAAACGGGGTGAGTAGGGTTGAAAACGCTTTCGGGGCGGACCTTAAGAAGATTGTTCTTGAGATACTTCTCGATTTCTAGGTTAGTTTTCAGACAACTGATCGCTTTACATTTAATTCTGATAGAAATCCAGGATTTTATTACGCGTATCAAATGCCAGTTTCATTTGTCTAATCGTTTTGGAAATAAATGCGCTAATAAGCGCTTAATGTGCGCTAAATAAGCTATCGTGTTAAATCGATGATACTCTTCAGTTTTGTAACAGATTATTTTTTGCATCGTGTATTGTTTTTGGAAAGGGATACCAACTCCGCATTTTATCATTGAATGGCTCAGAAAGGGCATTTTGACAACTGTCTCTCTGTGATGATGATGATGATGCCGTGTAAGTGTAGACACGGAAAGCGGGGGGTGCAATGGCATCTGAGGGTAAAGAACCTTCAAAACCCGAAGGCAGAAGTCCGACATCTCGCTCATATGAAGATGACACACACACGTTCGCGTGCACAACCCCTTTTTACAGGGGGGGGCACATTCACGCATCTCACTGATAGACCACAAGGGAACAACCATGCTCAAACCAGGACTTGAACCCGGAACTCCCAGATCGCGGACGTCGGCATTGGCTCTCTGTTTTTAATGTTAATGGAAGAGAAAGTGCGCCATCGGGATTTTAGGGAGTTTCCCACTAGAAAATTAATCGTGAATTCTTACTGATGCTATAATTTGGGCCGCGGTGGTCTGGTGGTAAAGTCTCGACTTCGGAACCGGAGAGTTGCAGTTCGAGTCTCGATTCCAGCCAAGAACCTTCGTGTGAGGGGGGTCTGGTGCATGTTAAAGGTCTTATCACACGGTGAAATTTCGTCAGCACTTTTCCGTTTCTACCCTCAAAAACCGGTCAAGCAAGTTTCATAATCGACAACTTTTTCTAACCAGCACGAAAATGCGGTCGGAAATATTGTCCGCAAACGAAATTCAACCAATCATGCGAAACTTTGAAATGACGTCACTTTCGCTGTCGTTTGCTCACGGAAAGTGCCGAAGATATTTTGCCGTGTGATAAGGCCTTAAATCTGTCTAGCCAAACATCCTCCTGCTGGTGTGGAGAGGGGGTGTCAGCTCAGGTATCATCTGACCACGGTTCAAAATAGCGAGGTCCGTCCCAAAATAGCCCTAGTGTTGCTTCAAAACGTGACGTTAATGTAAGTAAACTAAACCAAAAACTAAAGATGCTATAATTTGAATGTGATTTGAGAGGACGCTTAGTGCATTGGATGGCGTCCTCGTACCTTTCTTGATATTATGAGCCAAGGAGAATATAAATGACCTGTTTCGGATAAAGAAAACTAAATATTCAGGGGAGAACACCCGTCACACTTTCAATCAATAGTCCCCAGCAGTTAGATATTACGTTATAATTGTTGTAGTTAACATGATCTTTTCACAACTAATACAACGATGGATATAGTATCAATGATCAGAATTTTTCATCTTCTAAAATCACAGTGTTTAGTTTAACATATACTGCTTTCTTCAAACTTAAATTGGAAAAAAGGGGAACCATGCATGTGTATTTAAAATGCTGTAAATATTGTGGTGAATCGCTAATCTAGCGAGAAATGGGCTTAAGGATACCCAAGCCTCATTTCCCAACGTTATTTACTTCCGAACTTCAAAGAGACTCTCGTCTGCTTCATTTGAGTTTCATTGATGAAGTCCCAACTATTGGTTCCTCGCCTTTTAAAAAATATGAGTTCATAGTACAATTTATCACGATCCATGAAAGAACTTCCGGTGACATTCTTTCTTTGTAAATGACGGGATGTGCAGCTTTATATTATATATATGCGTTTAATTTAAATCCAAATAAATTTCTAAAGTTTCAACTAATTTAGCCTTTATCAAAAGTCATTCTAAAATATTCTCTTATTTCCTGATCCGATTCCACGTTTTCTACTTCATTCATTCAAGAAATACGTTGTGAAGTTCTTTAGACAACGATTCCCACGGAGAGAGTGAACGATTAAAATGGCTGACCTAAAGAAATAATTTTAAAAAATGGGCCTTGTGTTTCCCCTGCTTTGAAAGTCACATCAGAACACCTTATGAGAATCTTCATAATATATTGGCACTAAAAACAATCTTTTCCTTACCAAAATATGCTATGTAACACGCGGAAAAAATTAATTTCTGCTCTTTTCTGTTACTTCTGCTTGTAAATAGACTGCCTTTCTCCGGAAATGGAATAAAGCTACCTCAGAAATGAAAAATTTTCTTCAATGTCTTCGAACCTGCCTTTCTGCATCCAATAATTCTAAATCTTTATGTATACATCTATTCACACGTGTGTGTGTACATATGTATACATAAGATTTAGAATTATATATAAATATATATGTGTGTGTGTGTATTGTGGTGATATCTTAATAAGTTAGTAACAGCAACTAGACTCTAGCAATCATAGGTTCGATCCTTGGCGGAATTCAACCCCCACATTAGCACAATTCCAGTCAACAGTATCGCCAAATTGGTGACCCGGACGTAATATGAACAAGCCACCTTCTGATATATGTATATATATAAAAACATTTTGGCATGTTTTTAAGTAATAATTAAATTATTTTTTATGACAATTAATGAAAAAAATAGAGTTCTGGATTGAAAGTTATATAATTAAAGGTGTTGCAAATTTATTAATATCTATGAAGTATCTTCGCTATATTGTGTATTTTACTGTGGATTTAATTTGAACCAAACAGGAAATAATTTTGTGAAAGGTGGAAGGGAGAGGAATTGAATATATGGGAGGTTCACATTAATTTTTTTTTCCTTCTCCAGGAGAGACGGAAAGTCCTGGCCGAACTTCTTCAGCGTGAACAGCAGATGTACGAGAGCGAACTTCTGAGGATGGGTCTGGTGATAACTAAGAAGTAGCTTCCTCACAAGTTTGAAATATCTCCTTTTATTTGTGTACATGTAGTGAAGTACAGGATTTTATCCAATGACATATGTTCAAGAGCTCCTTAATGAGGTACAAAAAAATTACAGAGGAAGACTTTTTACTCTCCTTCACATTGGACGTGAAAATGAATTTTTAACAGCAAAAAATAAATTCGAATGATAATTTTTAAGTAGATTAGAAAATTACTGCGGACGATAAAATAAATTGGTTTTTGAAAAGAAATGTGTGATTCTGTTTGCAAAGAAATTTAAGCGGAGAATTAAATAAATATTCTACGAAAAATGACGGAATCGTGAGAAAAATCAATATGTTTTTACTGGTTTCAAAATGTCATACCAACAGCAGAAAAAAACTTCCCCATATATTTAATTCTGTTAGTAATTAATATATCTGCTACACATATTTGGTTTGCACAATTTTTTCTGTTCCAGACATGATATATTAAAACAAGAACACATTAACGGGCCAATTTTGTTGCGTTATTTTATGAAAATATAAATTATTTCTGTTTGTTAAGAAAGGAATAAGTGAAGACGGCGGTAAATTAGATAAGTTATTACAAGAGAGAAAATGTTTAATGACTTACAATGAAAAGTGTTGCCAATAAATTCCACGCACTTATCATTATGTTTCGTAAACATTATATAAAAGTAATCTATGCTAATTTTATAAATGTGAAAGTTTGGATGGATGTTTGTTAATCAATCACGCCAGAACGGCTGAACAGAATGGGATAAAATTAAGCACGAAGGTAGATTATAGTAAGGAATAAAACCAGAGTCTACTTTTTATTCCGGTTCATTGAGTGGTTTTTTTATTCATTAAAAACTAATTTTGGCTCCAAGAAGCTGAGGCGAAATCCCGCCAAAGAGAATTAAGACTTGAAGGTTTTTTCCCCCAACAAAATGAGGTTAAGCTTAGTATTATTTCGACTGATTATTCCAAAAGATTCTATTTATTTTCTTTGTGCTTGACGTATATAAAATCAAATGTTGTAAATGAATCGATCTTTCGGATCCAGTCTGAAGTACTTTTAAATGAAAAGAAAACAGAATAAAGGAAATAAAAATTTTCTAATCTGCATTGCATTACCGAAACAAGTCAGACATGTGCGTTACGCCAACTGGCGTTGAAAGTTCGCCCGTGATTGTCGTGACATCAACTATGTTTGCGCGTGATGACAACTGTGTTTTCATTTAAATGAAAAGTTTAAAAATGACTATAATATAATAATATATACTAATACTATTGTAGCTATCTCCATCTTGATCCATAAATAAAATGGATTTGAACGGACTTGATTGTTTTATTTCGGGTATACAATGTAAATAAATTGTTTTTGCGTTAGTTGTGTGTTTCTGTTACTAAATTGTACCAGCGGGTGACCGAGCTCCGCTCGGAGAAAACAGGTATCGAAGCTAACTCGACGATTTAAATTTTCAATTGTGATTTATCAAAACAATACATGCCATAAGAAAATTTGTGAAACCATTGGTGAAAAGATAACCGGT
This sequence comes from Argiope trifasciata, assembly GCA_026543055.1. Taxonomy (NCBI): domain Eukaryota; kingdom Metazoa; phylum Arthropoda; class Arachnida; order Araneae; family Araneidae; genus Argiope; species Argiope trifasciata. Next base: position 924,020 of record JAPMOQ010051452.1, read on the forward strand.
TAAAGTGCACCATTGTAAACTATTCTAAACAAAGTTAGAGTTTGGAACGGGAACTATTCTATGCAAAGGTAAAGTAAAGGTAAAGATTGAAGTGTGTTGAAGTTCAATATTTTTGACAAATTTATTTAGAAAAACCAAACATATATACATACATAAGAAACATATTATAAACCTATAACAGCATAAACATAAAACTTTATTAGTTCGCCCTATTGGCTATAGATGGCAACAAGTTACCGCTTGAAAATTTAAGTAGCTATTATAGCGAACTAATAAAGTTTGAAAATATCCTATCTGTAACTCCGAACTGCTCGACCGCAGCGCTTCAAAACCGGGGCCAATCGATTTCTCGTGGCCAAAAACCCCAGACCCCCAAGTTTACCGGAGTTTATTAATTCTGGGGCGATTTTCGACTTGGCAACCACTCCTCGTATTATAGTATTAGATAGATTTATGTTATATATTTTTCTGAAATGCTTATTCTTTTAAATGTATCATTGTTAGGCTAGGTTTAATTTTAATTTGTCATCATTTGATAGTTTTTCGTGCATATACATCAAAGTTTGTGTCCATGCGAACAGAGTCGCGGGTCGTAGCTAGTGAAATGTAAATTCAACGATTTTATGCGTGTCGAAATAAATAATGAATTAAGGGATCTTTTGGAAATCTAAGATTCTAATTTTGCAAAAGTAAAATATTTCAAATCAGTTTGCTAAAAAATTGAATTTTGAATATATTTGTGTTAGGCCCACTCGTGTAAATGTGAAAGTATATTAAAATTAAAGTTGAATGGTTGGTTATTCTTTCAGTGAATTATGAATGAAATTTTAATAGGGTTCTTGAGGTATCCGACTACGTTAAAAACACTGGTTATAGACCACATTGACGATTTTTTTAAATTGTTATTTCTTGTAGTTCCGACTTTCCTCTTTCTAAATAGTTTATCTTTGCTAGGAAAAGGGAGGTATAACCTATCATCCAGGGTCACATATATTTCAGCTAAAATTTGTCTTCCATTTTTTCAAAATTTGGATTTTCATAAACATTCTCCACCGTTAACACATTTCAAAAACTAATAGAGGTATTGGCATAAACTTTTGAGCGAGTGTTTTAAATAATATAATCAATGAAATGGACCAAGCGTTTTATTGTTGATTGAATACTTTTTCATTTATAGGAGTTTTCAGAAAAATTATGTTGTGAAGGTATGGAAAAAAATGCATATATGCGAATATTTATACTCATCACTTCTTTTCATCTCAAGAGTTTTCTGCCTTTCATTCAGCATTATATTCTATAACTTATGTACAAAAAAAAAGGATTGCTGCATAACATTTTTGTATAACCGTTTTGTTTAAGTTTGATAGGAATTTAATACAAATAATCCTACTTCTCAAAATATATTATAATTTCAAACAATTGTGTTGTAATAACAGTATTTTGTATTATAGTTGACAATACATCTAAAAACCATAGTTTTAAGTATTTTTTAAAAAAGGAATTTTTTAATTTTTTTTCTTCGAACGTAGTCGGATAAGTTAAGTGTTGATTGAAGGCATTTTTTAACACAATAACTACAGTCAAATCAATTGACTGCAGTCTAAATCAATGGCTGAAGTCTGTAGTCATTTTTTAACACAATCAAATAAATTGGGTTATAGAATAACTCAATTTATCACTGGTCATGGCAACTTTAAAAGCTATCTGTATAAATTGAACTTATCTCCGTCATCTAACTGTGATTGTAACACAGGTGGCGAGGAAAATGTTGAACATGTGCTCCTTCTATGTTTTAAGTTTACTGGAGCAAGACTGGCTCTCCAAGCCATTCATATACAGTGGCCTCCAGATTTTCATCCACTTGTTTCCACCAGAAGTGCTCTTGAAAAGTTTTGTAAATTTATTCTTGATAATTGTTAAAATTTCTTTTTCTTAACTTATATTTTCTAATTGTATTTTATCCTTGTATTAATCTATACTAATATATAAATATGAAAGTTTGGATGTTTGTTACTCCATCACGCCAAAACGGAATTGAATGAAATTTAGCACAAAAACGGATTAGAGTCAGGAATAGAACAGAGGCTACTTTTTATTCCGTTTCACTGAGTGACTCCTTTTTTATTCATTAAAAACTAACTTTCACGCCAAAAAGTTGAGGCTGAATCTCGCCAAATATGGGGAAGGCTCCAGTTTTTTTTTCTCAACACAGTTGTGACTAGGCTTAGGAGAATTCGGCCGATTATTTCAAACGATTCCATTTATTTTCTTTCCGCTTGGTGTATTAAAAATCAAATGTTGTTAATGAATCGATAATTCGGATTCATCCCGAAGTGATTTTAAATGAAAAGAGAACAGAATAAAGGAAATAAAAAAAAGTTCTAATCTGCATTGCATTACCCCAACGGGCGTAGGAAAGTGAAACATGTGCATTAAGCCAACTCGCGTTGAAATTTCGAGCACGATTGTTGTATTTTCTTTTAAATGAAAAGTTTAAAAATGATGTGTATAACACTGTTGTAGTATCTCCTTCTCGATCCATAAATAAAATGGATTGGACCGGACTTGGTTGGCCGTTTTGTTTTATTTTGGGTATACAATGTAAATAAATTGTTTTCAGGTCAGTTTTGTGCTTTTGTTATTGTACATTGTATTTATTTTGTTATTTATTGTATTTATGTTATACAGTTTCCGTATATGCTCATACTTTTAAATGCATCGTTTGTAGGTTAGGTTTTATTATATATTTTTTTTGATTTGTCATCATTTGATAGCTTTTCGTACATATGCATCAAAATTTCCACGCGAACAGAGCCGCGGGTAATAGCCAGTCCTTCATAACTGTTAAAATTTTCTTGTTTTCCTTTGTTATGTGTTGAATACTTACTCTGTAAGCCCCGTGTGATACTGTGTGGTGCACGGAGATATTAAAAATTCTTCAATAAAATACTTTAAAATGAATAATAATTTCAATACTTTAAAATGTATACTTTATATACTCTGAAATACTTTTAAATGCTAGGAAATAATGTAATGTGGATTTCAAGTATCGAAATACAACAACAACAAATGTACAAAAAAAATGTTAAAATTTTTATTTTATTCGTTAACAGTGGTGAATGAGCAAATCAAAGGTATTTCTAGAGCTTTGCTTTATTTTCTATTTCCAATTCTTTTTCTTCTTCCGAGGAAATGAAAAAACGCGTCGAATTTACAAATTACATTGTACATACACACAGAGAGAACGACCAGTGTGGATTTCTTTTTGCACAGTTTTGTTGCTAAAAATGGAAATTCAAAAACGAATCACAGCAAAATCTACTATTTAGAAGGAGGAGAATCAAGGTTTTGAGCCGTTTTCGACGTAAAATTCAAAAGCCATCGCTGCGTGTGGCATAAATTAACGGCAGATAATTGTTGCTGACGCTAGTCTTGAGCTTCGTTCAAAGAGCGGCGGAAACGGCGACCCAATATCGCACGTTCTTCTCGAACCAGTGCAAATACTGGCTGGAGCATACGTATCAGGTCCGCTTCCTACCAAAATTGAGTGTCTTGCTTTGAAAATGTCAATAAAAAGCCGGCATGTATCTGAATGCAGCACACATATTACGCCTCACAGTTTTTGTATAGTTCACTTGAATGTTTTTGGGGTCTGTCCCATACTGACCCGAGACTCAAGTCTGATTGTTATTGGCAATGCAAATAAAGTCACTTTGAAAAACGAAGCATTTAAATTTTTTAAACGAATCGCACTTGGGCACAACCAGTCTATTCAACAAAGACGTCAGAAAATGAATCGTGTGTCTCAGATACCGACGAATCGATACCGTGTGTCTCAGAGGGGATAGTTCTAGAAAACAAATCACTTCCTTTGTGAGCAACTAGTCATTTGGTTACCTTTAAAGTCGAGTTCCAAAGACCTGTCCATCCTTCAGAGGAGCCACAGCGTTCCCCTTCGACCCCTCTTTCTTGTGGTTTTCCGGGCTCCTTTAATGCCTGTCGATTTTACCGATAAATTTTCGGTAAAATCGATAGGTATCAAAGGAACCCAGAAAACCACAAAAGGGGGTCGAAGGCTCTGGGTTCCTTTGACGCCTAAACATTTTACCGACAAATTTTCGGTATAATCGATAGGTATCAAAGGAACCCAGAATACCACAAGAAGGGTCGAAGGAGGAGCACATGGCTTGCCACAGGAACGGCCCTTTAGACACTGCAAAGCCTTCGAATTGTCTTATAATGCCTAAACACTGAAGAAATCTTTATGCACGTGTGATGTCTTTGTCCAAAAGGCATCCAAAAGAAATTTTTGACATGTAACTTGGAAAACAATATCAATTGACGTCATATCGTAGATACTTGCTGGTCTTCTAAAAATGATTTAAATAAAAAAACAGGGCCAACAGGCCTTCGAAACAGGGCCCAACCGATGCCCTACTTGAGTTCTCGAAGAAACAAAATTATCACAACGTACAAAAAAGGACCACGAAAGAGTCAGACGAGACGAGTCCCCCCCCCCCAAGTGTCCATCGCACACACACAGAGAGAGAACGAATTAGCTACGAAACAAATGGAGTCCGTCCTTGTGGGTTTTTTGAATTGAGCATTTTCGGCAGAGAGAGAGCGAGGAACGTCTTTGGCATCGGTCGCACCTCCGCACCATCACAGATGAGTTCGTCTTCCGATGAGCCGAGAGTGTGTTCTATGTACAGAGAGAGGGTGAGCGGCCTTTTTCTCTTTGCTCGCAAGGGTGGGGCAGCAGCGGTCGCCTTGAGCAGTAGAAAAAGTTGAAGGTCACGAATAATTCGGGCGTCCCTCCGAATCGGGTGTTTACAGGGGCGGGCTTCCCTGGTAGGCCACGTCGTTCGGATGGGTCAGCTGGCATTTCTGTAACAGAACAAAAATATACATGACTAGACAGTAAAGAACAATGGAGAGGGTTGTCTCATGATATTAATTTCTTCTAAAGCCTTATCACGCGGTAAAATATCGTCGTCACTTGAACATTTGCTGTCTGGCAAATCTAAAAAAATCAGGTGTAAAACTTGGTGTATTTATCGCTCTTAAGCAGTAAATAATGTTAATAGACGAAATTATATCGATTGTGATTATTTTTAAGAATTTCAATAAGCGAAATTCAAATACTGCGCAAATGATTTTAATAAATAACAAATGTATAACAAAACTTTGAAATAAACAACACAATCCCTTTTAACAAATTAAAAGTGTTTCTTAAGTAGACATTTTTTATTGTTTGCGTTTGCAGCAGTAAAATTTCATTATGAATTTGGAACCTCAAAATTTTTCTTGCCAAAGATTTTGAAAGCATAGCATTTTTAAACAAAACAAAGAACAGTAATCATTTGCCATTATTAGGTTTCTTTTCGCAATATTAAAAAAAAAAAAAAGAAAAATTAAAAGGTTAGAGAAATGTCAGCATCAATCAAGTTTTGATGTGCGTGCATCACTAACATTTTTGACAATAGACTTAACATTTGTATAATTTTAAAATAAAGATTCATGCTCATAAAGATTTGGCTTTCTGACAAAAAAATTGTACTTCAGTGACGAAGCAGAGTACTTTTTTTTTGTCTCTAGATGATTGAATGCACAGTTTTGTTTCTGAAACAATTAATTAAATGTTTCTTTGACATTATTGACAATTTATGTATCTTATAATTAAGTTGCCTAAAGTTATCTGCATTAGTAATTGGAAAATAAGTTAATAATCAGTTTTACAAGCGATTTAGTGTTACTGTGTTATGTTATACACACTAAATGTTTTTCTCTAAATTGGATTGGTTTGGTTGTTTTGTGTTTTTTGGCACAAGAGCCCTCTTTGGCCAAACTGTGCTATCCAAGTATTTAAAAAAAGGGTAAATGATCTTTAACATATAAATAAATGAATAGTTGCATGAAAGCAGAATATAATAGTTAAAAAAACACTCAAAACAGAAACACAGGATTATGTATTTATAATGAAAAAAATTTAAGAAGTTAAAGCGCTTGAAGAACTTAATTGCAAGGTAAATATTAAATAGCATATAAAAATGTTAAAATGTTTGGATGGTGGTTCTCTCCCAACAAATCAGCGAGAATCAAGGATGATGAGTGAAAAAACTGATCACGACGGATATTAAAAGCTGGGCACTCGATCCAAATGTGATGAACTGTAAAATCTGTGCGACATGTGGAACATTAAGTGCTCTGTCACCAAATAGTAGGTGTTTGTGAGTGAACCGAGTATGCCCTATACGATGGCGTGTTAATATAACATCATCCCTACGCACATGTAAAACTGGCCACAAACTTATAAATGGCTTAATTGAATAAAATTTATTGTTCCCGCATAAATCCCATATTTCTTGCCTCAGAGAAAATACTCGGCACACAACGGATTTCTTTGCATCACAACATGGTGTCTTGCAATTCCAGAACACAGGTGGCAGTTTTTGCAGCTTGGTCTACCTGCTCATAGCCACGGATCCCTAAGTGACTGGGGAGCCAGCAAAATAAAATATGGTATGCTGAATTCTAAACGGGTAATACGTGCCATGTACATCTTCTGACTCTGTATCTGAAACATTGGAATGGGACTTCTCGTTTGAGGTTCAGAGGGCATCGAATCTCACCTGCTGCTTGTTCTGCCATGTCTTCATGGCCATCTTGTACTTTTCGAACTCGTGGCACCAATCGGAATAGACTTTCCGGTACTCGACGTCTGTGGGAGCGCTGCAGGTCTCTGTAAATGAAAAAAAGAAACCATTAAAAGTTTTTTTAAGAAGCGGAAAATAATCATATTTATGTATAAATTTTCTTTATTTCATCTAATAATTTTAAACAATTAAATACTTTCTAATAATTATAATTTTAGTTTATAATATTATTTAGATAATATGATAATTTTAATAAAAATGTAACAATAATTTAATAAATTATTACACTCAAACCTGTTTAAATGCGATGGATAGAGACAGCATAAAAGAAATTGCATAAAAAAATGACATAAAACTTCACGAGTACCTATAAATAACACGATTTCAGATGTCCTTTAATGCTTATTTGCGATCAATGCATTTTTGCATTGTTACCCAAAAATTTAATCGCAATATTGTATTGTACAATTTAATCGCTGACATTGAAATTATTCTCAGTACAATAATTGAATTAATTATGAGATCGCACAAAATAAAAGCACAAATAAAAAATCGCATAAAAACAGGTTTGAGTGTATTAAATAATAAATTTAATCATTATAATTTAATAATAATAAAATAAATTATTTATATAATTTACTTCCATTTGATAATTTAATCTGCTATTTTTCGTATCTTGTAATGGAATGTTCGAACTATCGAACATTCCATCTAAGTAAATTCAAGTTACTTTTGATAAGCACACTTTTAAGTAATTATTGCAAGCATTTCTGCGAAGAAAAATGTGTCAACTAGTTACAAGACTATGAGACAGCAAGACAGACGAAAAGTGAGGGAATTTAAGATACATATTCTCTTACGACTATGTCCGCATTCAAATTTTTTTTTTAAATTGGATTTTTAAAAAACTATGGCTTTTAGATGTGTTGCCCATTATAATACAAAATACTATAAATATAAAAGAATTATTTGAAAATGTAATATCTTTTGATGAATAGGAAATTATGTAGAAAATTTTAAAGACATTGAACCCACGCGGTAAACACTCTACACAAAATAGTAATGCAGCAATCCTAATTTTTTTTGCACACAAGTTATGGACTATAATGATAAATGCCAAAATCTAAGAAAAAGTTTGAGATGCAAAAAAGTTACGGGTAAAAATATACATATATATGCAGTTTTTAAATAAATTCTCTACTTAATTTTTCTAAAACCACCTACAAATGAAAAAGTATTTCATCAACAGTAAAACTTTTGGTACATTTCATTGCCTATATTATTAAAAAAAAAGATGCTGATATGTTTATGTAAATGCATCTATTCGTTTTTGAGATATCATGTTAACGGTGGAGAATTTTTGAGAAAATTAAAGTTTTGAGAAAGCTGAAGGTAAAGACAAAATTTAGCTAAACAATATGATTTGCTTAAAATTCCCATGGATGGTAGTTCGGGCTTTCCTTATCTTAAAAAGATAAAGATAAACTGTTTTGGAAAGAGAAAAGTCTGATCTACAAGAAATAATAATAATAATAATATAAATTCGACATTATGGTCGATAACCATTGTTTTTAACGTTAACAAATTTTAGCCGAAAAAATATGTGACCCTGAATGATAAGTCGGGCTTTTCTTTTCATAGAAAAGATAAACTGTTTGGAAAGATGAAAATATGAACTACAAGAAATAACAATTTTAAGAAAATTCTCTAATGTGTTCGATAACCATGTGTTTTTAGTCAAATACCTTAATGCAATAATAGCATTAGGTCTATTAGGGATGATAGAAAAGTTTTCCTAACAGCGTGTTAAGCCATTTCATTGTAAAAGTTTAAATGGTACAAATTTAAGTACTTTGTTTTATTGGGCTATGTTTAATGTACTTTGTTTTACTGCGCTATGCTTAATTCTCCTTTTCTTATTGTGCTGTGTTTAATGTACTTTGTTTTATTGCGCTATGTTTAATGTACTTTGTTTTATTGTACTATGTTTAGTGTACTTAGTTTCAATGGTACAAAGGAAACTCACTAGTGTCAACGGTGATGTTGTAGGAGCAGAGCGTGTTGGGGCCGAGCTTGCAGTCGTAGCGGCCGCTGTCCCTCTCCGTGACGGACAGGATGACCAGTCCTTGGTCCTGCGTGTAGATGTACTTGTCCCTCCGCTGCTGCACCTCGTACTTGCCCTTCTCGCGGCTGTACCGGAACCAGCGGCTGGACCCAATCACTGCCGCCTCCGCCTGCGGCAGGTGCACGGGACAGGCCAGATGGACGCTCTGGCCCCAGTACACGTGCAGAGGCTTGTTCTTGACGCCTACGGGAATGGAGAATAAAGCTTTGAGAATGTTGACATGAAACGGCATACAATGAGAGTTAGAACATTGGCGACATTTTAAGTCAACATACGGCTTGGGGTTCGATTCAAGAGACTTCTTTATCGGTCTCTAACTCCCTCCTCCCCTAAGCTTACACACACACGTACATACAAATATGCATACATATAAACACACATATATACATATGCACATATATATATATATATATATATATGTATATATATACACACATACATGCACTCACTATATTATATATATATATATATATATAGTGTGTAATATAAGATTAAGTATATATGTATAATTATATACATATATCAGATGATTAAGTTGTCGTTCCCGTTTCTCAGTTCCAGTACGCTGCAATCAATCCATCGGCATAATTATATGTTATCGAAGAAATACTTACATGTCTATCAGCCATCGCTCATACTTGATACTGAGAATTTTGTAAAAAATTAACGAATATGATAAAACTGTATTGATGTGAAAACTGAATAGTGCATGTTGAATATTAGCGATGCTTGGTAGCAAAACTGGGACCTTTTAACATTTTGAAGGTGTATCGACCAGAAATATAGCAACTAGCTTCCGTGGCATATTTTCGATGCATATTCGAAATCTATCATAACATCATAAATAGATATAAAAATCATTGAAATTGTTATATGCTTATCCAAATGATAAATCAATTTAACAATTATCTTCCAAGATATAAAACAGGCTATTGTTGAGCATTTCATTGAATGCTATGTGCATTGCAATTAATTAAAACAACAACTCATAAATGATGAGAGAAAAAAATGATGGATTATATTTGTTGTCGGTTTTCGAAAAATTCTCTTAAAAATCAAAGTGTTCATGCTACTTGAGTCAATAAAGTGTCAAAACATTCTACGCTATTAATGAAGGTTCAAAACGCCCAGCTAAATTTATCACATGCACGCTCGATATATTTCGGGTAGTTGAAATATCATTTTTATTTTAAAGGTAAAAATAAAGAGATTATCATATGTGTAACTTACTGCTGTCGCAGATACCAGGAGTTGCATTGGTGACATCTTGAAGGAGGCTGAAACAGAAAAAAAGATGCTCTAATTTATGCTTTTAACAAATAAAACAATGCAGATTAGAGATAATAAGATACGTGGCTGATTAAATAGTACAGGGAAGGATGCTATAAATAGCAGCTGAGCAGTTAATTATTAATTAATATGATAAAAAAACTAATAAAGATAATATTTTTAGTGTAACATTTAATCTAGCCTCTTCAAAAGTACAGCAGTATTTTTTTGCGTGACTTTTTTTATGCAACATTATTTTCTTGCTTGACTTTTTTATGCAATATTATATTTTGCGTGACTTTTTTATGCAATATTATTTTTTGAGTGACTTTTTTATGCAATATTATTTTTTGAGTGACTTTTTTATACAATATTATTTTTTGTGTGACTTTTTTTATGCAACATTATTTTCTTGCTTGACTTTTTTATGCAATATTATATTTTGCGTGATTTTTTTATGCAATATTATTTTCTTGCTTGACTTTTTAATGCAATATTATATTTTGCTTGACTTTTTTACGCAATATTATTTTTTGAGTGACTTTTTTATACAATATTATTTTTTGTGTGACTTTTTTTATTCAATATTTCTTTTTTCCGAGACTTTTTTTCAAGCAATATTATTTTTTGCGTGACTTTTTTAATGCAGTACATAAATTTCAATGGCTTCGGAAATAATGTAATGATTTTTAATGATGTATGTACGTGTACACTTCAAAACACTAAATTCATTTGTCTGGGTATCAGTGTTTTAACATATAATTTAACCTTCTATTTTCAACGAAATTTTAAAGAAATATTTTAACCATGTTTTTCAACAATATATTTCGGACAAAACAATAAAATTTAATCTGCACAAGCACTTCAAGGGGAAAAAATTAGGTTTTATCAGCATGTTGCCATCACATTGACGGAAGTTCAAATTAAAACAACAACAACTATTATTGCAAATTAAATCTAAAAAAAAAGTAATTTTCAGTACTTGAATAGATAAAATAAAATAAATAATTCCACAATAGCTGATTGCAAATCAGATATAATACAATTTCCTTTATAGTAATATATAGCTACGTAGTTATATATAGATATATAGTAATATTTTACAACAATTAATTTCTCCCAAAATGAAAGTTGAATTTAACCTGCAAGAGCATGTTATGAGTGCACCAGTGCTTTGCCGTCACTTTGAAAAAAACTCAAATGGAATGATTGAATTAACTCTTATTGAAAATTAAACCGAGGAAAGTGTGATGCTCAGCACGTGTTGAAATGGTAGCTTTATGTTATGGGATAAATATAAGATGTGATATTTTCCATATAATTCCATAACAGAGAGATATAATGCAATCTATACTAATATGTAAATGTGAAAGTTTGAATGGATGGATGTTTGTTACTCGAATCACGCCAGAACGGCTGAACGGAATGGGATGAAATTCAACACAGAGATAGCTTAGAGTCAGGAATAAAACACAGGCTACTTTTTTATTTCGGTTCATTGAGTGGTTCAGTTTATATTCATTAAAACTAACTTTTGTGCCAAAAAGTTGAGGCCAAATTCCGCCAAAGGTGTGTAGAGCTCCAGTTTTTTTCTTTCCTCCTAACAGAGTTGAGATGTGGCTTGGGAGAATTTCGACAGATTGTTTCAAATGATTTTATTTATTTTCTTTGTGTTTGATATATTTAAAATCAAATGTTGTTTGAAGTTGAAATCTATTTGGCTTATAAGTTAGAAAGAGAGCAAGATACGCAAGTATTTAATTGAAAATTTCAGAACGCATCACTCCTGGCGAGCCCGCTGGTCGGCAAAGGCTTCTAAGTAAGTACTCAAGCACATATTACCCCGTGACGTATGGCTTGCACTCGTTGTGGTCCTTGTCCCATCCGCAGTAGGGATCCTGGATGCAGCGCAGGCAGTTGTCATAGCGACCTTTGCACATCACCACGTCGAACTGCCGGATGAAAGAGTCGGAGGAGATGTACAGAGACTTGTGCTGGAACAGAAAGAAAAAAAAATTAAGGTATCAGACTAGATTCAAAAATTGCAATTTTTAAAAACAATGGGTTTCAGATGTATTGTCAATTATAATACAAAATATTACAAATACAAAAAAGTTATTTGGAAATATAATATATTTTGAGAAATAGGAAAATGTGTATTAAATTTTAATGAAATTTAACCAAAACGGTTAGATTTCATTAAAAAATTGTTAGCTGTTAAATTTCATTCAAAATTTCCATTTCCGTAATAATCTCTAAATGAGTATTAAATGTACAGTAATAACCTCTAAAAGAGTATTAATTGTACAATAATCTCTAAATGAGCACTGCAAGATTAATACTCGTTTAGATGAACAGTAATAACCTCTAAATGATAACTGTCCAATTCACATTCATATAAAGGTACAGTAATAATCTCTAAATGAGTATTAATTGTACAGTAAATCCTCTAAATGAGTACTGTACAAGTGTTATACTCGTTTAGAGGTACAGTAAAAACCAATCTCTAAATGAGAATAAATTGTACAGTAATAACCTCAAAATGAGCACTGTCCAATTCACATTCATATAAAGGTACAGTAATAATCTCTAAATGAGTATTAATTGTACAGTAAATCCTCTAAATGAGTACTGTACAACTGTTATACTCGTTTAGAGGTACAGTAAAAACCAATCTCTAAATGAGAATAAATTGTACAGTAATAACCTCTAAATTAGTATTAATTTTACAGTAATAACCTCTAAAAGAGTACTGTTCAATTAATACTCAAAATACTCTAAATGAGTAATACTCTAAATAAAATAATTAATTTTCTAAATGAGTATTAATTGAACAGTACTCATTTAGAGGTACAGTGATAACCTCTAATGAAATGTAGCAACGGGGCGTACCTTGCTGGATATCTCCATGGACCTGATGGGCTCTGGCGTGGTCGCTTCGAAGATGTCGACGAGGTTGGAGTGCTCTTCGCCGTCCCGGTTGTACCACTCCACCAGCTTGTAGATGATGCCGTCGTCTAAAACAGTCGAGTCGAACGATTAGCATTTTTTTTTTAACAACAGAAAAAAAAAGCTTATTATCTCTTCACCAATGTTTTCAAGTAATGCGTTTAAAATATTCCGACTTTCTAGTGTCATAAGTATTGTTATTTTCAGCATTGACGCATGTTCATCCTCATCTGTTTCACTCAAATTTTAATTATTGCGATGTAAATTAATATTGGCAAGAAACCAAGGGTTATGGTTTTCTGGGTTCCTTTGATGCCTGTCGTTTTTACTGTATATTTGTCGGTAAAAAGGGCGGGCATCAAATGAACCGAGAAAACCCCAATAGGTGTTGAAGAGGGAACGTGAGGCTCGTCTGACGGACGTACAGGTTCGTTGGAGCTCGGCTTAAAGTGGCGTTCCTACGACATGTACCAGTATGTAGGTGAGCCAGCTTTCCCTCTTTGACCCCTCTTGTGGCTTACTTTGATGTCAGTCGATTCAACCGGAAAATTTGTCGCCACAATGGGCAGGCATCAAAGAAGGTCAGTAAACCATAAGAGGGGTCTGAAGGGTGAACGCGTGGCTCGTCTGACGGATGGACAGGTCGTTGGAGCTCGGCTTAGAGAAATGTACTCACTGGTGGCCACGTAGTAGACGGTAAAAGGCAGTCCGTCCACCTCCAGCCTGTCGACCACCAGCCTGGAGAGCTGGATGTCCCTCTTGTAGAAGACTGGCTTCCCGTTGTCGTGCGCCACGGCCGAGTCCATGAGTGGGTGTCCGCGGATGAAGTTGAGCACGGAGTCCGGCAGCGTCTGCGTGTCGTTGACACAGAGTCCGGGTCTGGGTTCCGGCACCTTGCTGCTCAGGACGGGCAGCCAAGCCGAGGAGGAAGTGGCCTGCTCCTTGAACTTTCCGTTGAACACCTCCTGAATGGACTCCAGGCTGAAGGTGCACACCGCGGAACCCATAAGGCCATTCCTGAAACACAGAAGAAGACACTTAGGAAACATCACTTTCGAGATTTTGTTGTAAAGCCTAAGCACTAAATAATTTGAACTCATTTTTATAATTATATTTTTTGTCCGTTTTTCGAAAATTTTTTTTTCTGTATATAAAAGCCAGCATTGATTTTTTTTTGTTCTTTTCCCAGAAGCCATCTATCGATATGAGCACTGATATACTTCGAGTTTATTTGTAGCTTCACGAAAAAGGCAAGTAAAAACAGTACGAGATTAACTCATTTAGTTTAGATATTTAAATGTCCCTTAGTGAAGCAACGCTAGGGCTATTTTTTGACGGACCTCGTCTCGTCCGTTGACGAGAACAACACCTCAGCAAGCACTCCCCACACCAGCGAGAGGACGTTTGGCTCCGACACATTTAACGTGCAAGAGATTCCCTCACAAAACGGTTCTTCGGCGGAATTGAGTCTTGAGCCTGCAACCGTCCGGTTCCAAAGCCGATACATTACAACTCGGCCCTCCAGCACTTTCGAGACACTGACATAACAAACAGGTTTCGTATAGGTTGAGCATGAGCGAACAATAAAATATCACCGACAACGAATAATTTCCCACGGTTCAGTGGAAATATCTTCGCTTCGAGATATGTGGATCGTGCAATTCCAAGAACGGGGAGTATTCCTTTGATTCAAAATATCTATAAATAAAAATGAATGTTTGTCTGTATGTCTCGCATGCCTTCCTAAACATTTCTTCTGATTGCGATGAAACTGGTTCAGCTTATAGTATACACCTACGGGATGGTTAGAGGGATAGTAAGATTGTCTGAAATCAAATTAAAAAAAATTCGGATCTCAACCGCATCTATTGACCAAAGATTAATCTCCAAATAACTCGCCAAGGAGACAATTGATTCTGTAGAAATGCTAAATCCAAATGAAAGATCAATATTTTGTAGCTATATCTGACTTGCATGACACAAATGTCATAAAAGTCATTCTCAGAGGTAACAACTTTATGAGAGTATGCGAGAAAATTTTGGAGAGACCTATCCTGGGGTTTTTAAATTTTCATTAAATGTTAACGGCTTTCGCAATAACTACAGACTTTATTATACTACAAATAAATTTGCATTATCTTAACTTTCAAAAAAAAAAAAACTACTATAATAACGATTTTATAGTATAAATATATTTTCTATGTTTCATCCATTTTTTTAAAAAAAAATATTTTAATCTCATTTTTTAGAATTAAATTTGAGAATTCCGAACAAATATTTAACGAATCACGAGATCCAATAAATAGTTTCTTGCACCGCCATTCTGAGAAAACACCAAGCTTTACAATTGTAAAAGAATACACAAATATACTGATATAACATAAAAATAAATGTTTGTTTGTTCGTATTTTATGTACTGTCGTACTCTTCATACTATTTCGATAAAACATTGCCAAATTATAGATTGACTACACTTAATATTATTTTTTCGGCGGCAGCAACGCGTCGGGTGCCAGGTAGATGAGTTATATTCACAAATAGAACGTTAAACAAGCATAATTCCAAAAGAAACGCTTTTTCATTTGAACTCTAGGTGACCTAAACCACGAGATGGATTAATATCCAGCGGCCAAACAACTCTTTTCTTTTTGTACATTTTATAGACGAGAAAGTAGAAAGGAGCAGACGAACGCTTATTAGCCATTTGTATCCGAATATTTAAGAACCGAGATCTTTTCATTCGTCAGAATGTCCACATCCGTTCCCTACCTTTACCTGGTCGATCCCTAAATATACGTGTTGCCAAAGGGAAGAGAGAAATGGGAAGAAAAAACCATAATTAAGCCAGAAAAGAGAGCACATTTTTTAAGGCTAAAAGAAAAACCAAAAGTGCACGGTAAAAGGCAAACACAGCGCAGTTCATTTTCCGCCTTTAATGAAGATCAGTAATTAAGTGGCCGGGCCGGCTTAATTGCATTTGTAACAAAAACATGCAGCATTTGGGAGGAAAAAAAACGCCTGGCTTCAATTAATCTGAGGTCGCTTTATTAAAGGCAGTTACATGTGTAGACGTTATGGCAGAACGTGTAAACTCACTCGATGATTTCAACAAAAGGGGGGGGGGGATGGTGAAAAGAATTTTTTTTTTCGACAAACCAACATTTTTGCAGAAAAAGTGAAACTCCGATCATAAAAGTTGTGTGCAGAGTATTCTATTCATGAAGCGGATCAACATTTCTCTTTCATTCCCTCTTCAGAAGAATGAAATAAGGGAGAAAAAGACATTTGGTTTAGTTTGGAGTTGGACAGGATAAATTTAATATCCGCTTGTTGTTCTGCATTAACAAAGAATTAAATCACTAGAACCGATAATAAATTTCAAAATCTTGAAAGTAAAAAAAAAAAAAAAAAAAAAAAAAAAAAAAAAAGCTCGAGATCGTTTGCTTTTCAACAAATGAACCTCCCCACCCACCCACACATATATTTCAACTGAGTTTCAAGCTTTATCATTCCATACTCATATCTACTGAGGTATTTCGATATTATACTACACACATGACTATTGTAGATTAATATTAATAACAAAAAATATTTATTGGATATCTTGTTCTTAAACCGTTTATTATAAAAGGGGTCACTTTGCTTCCGGATTATATAAACAGAATCATAATAACATTAAGTATTTGTTTGAAATTGAAAAATAAGAAATAATGAAGCACTCCTAAAAGAGACAAACGCATGATAATTTTGTACACTAGCGTATTTTCGACGAGAAAGCAATATTTTAACATTTTCAGAATGTTAGACAACACGCACTACGAAGATAGTAAAATCAAAATAACCAAGCTATTTCTCAATCTTATAAAAGCTATGTAAAAAAAAAAGTGCCTTTAAAAACTGTTTTAGTGTGAACAAAATCGCCTGACAAGAACCCATTTCAACTGATAAAGTAAATAAAACAATTCAAGTCCAATGCCTGCAAAAATATCCAGAGCTTAATTTTAGGTTTCTCCCTCAGAAAATCAAAAGTCCGAAATCCCACAAGATGCCGCAGAGGCAGAAAGTTAAATCGAAATAACGAAGCTATTTTTCAAACTTCTCGAAGCTATATTAAAAAGAGCCTTTGAAAAATTATTGTGAACAAAATCGACTCACAAGAACACATTTCAACTGACATAATGAATAAAAGTATTCACGACCAATGCCTGTAAAAATATCCTTAGTTTAACGGTAGGTTTCCCCCTGCGAAAAATCGAAAGTGCGAAATCCCACACGGTGTCGCAGCGGCTGAAAGTTTTCGCCCTCCGAAAGGAAATCTCGCTCGGATACCGTCTCCAACGACGACCCTCTCACAATGGGCAAAGAACCCTTTTCCCTTCGAGTCAAACTCGGCGTTTATTTGAACTCGAGACAGTGCGGAGTCAAAATATTTGCTATTTAATATTAAAGCGTCATTTCCAATGGAGACTTCTCTCGCTTTATTAATTAGTGCTCGGATACGGAGAAGGTCGCTGCCGAAAGGCCGATAAATTACTACTGTGTCCGAATTAGCAATCCATAATTCAAGGGAGCACAAGTTTTCACTTTTAATTAAAAATCGTACTTTTCGTCGAGTTGGGGGAAAGGGATTCCTTCTCCCCTCCCTCCCCCCACAATCTTCCGAAACATCAACAAATTAATTGGCACGCGAAGGAACCAGATCCAGAAGTTCTGTTCGTCAAGACACTGTTTGGGAACGTTACGAGCGATATTGATTGAATTTGCCTCCCGCCGACAGAGGGCGGGACAGTTGGAGGGAAAGTCTAGTGAGATGGAAGCAACCACCCTGTTTGTCATTCGAAGGAATGGTACGCAAGTATTTAGTGGAATTAACAGTTTTGGAAGCAGAGACATTCAAATTCTTTGAATTGGACAATAAAATTAGATTGTATGTAGTCATCCCTTACAAAATTACTTAAAACAAAATAATTTTACTTGACTTTTATACTTAAAAAAAAGTTCTACCTTTTTTTAAATTCAAAAACTTTTTTTTCGAATCCTGTCAACCTTTTAAGGCCTTATCACACGGCGAAGTATCGCCCGCACTTTTCGTCTGCAAACGACAACGAAAGTGACGTCACTAACAAAGTTTCACATGATTGGTTGAATTTCGTTTGCAGACAATATTTCCGTCACTATCGACGGTATTTTCAAGCTGACTAAAAAAAGTGGATTATGGCGAAAAACTTACTTGACCTGTTCGTTAGAGTATAAACGGATAATTCCTGACGAAAAGTGCGGACGATATGTGGCCGTTTGATAAGGCCTTAAACGAGCAAGATAACTCAGAACAACAATTCCAGAGAGTGGAAAGTGATTCAGTTAGTCGAATAAATTTTTATTAAATAGAAGAAAAGCACACGTGTGGTAAAATCTTTCATTCTATCTACGACATCGGAAAAACATACGAAGTTAGAGGAATAAATTTTAGGATATGATTTTATCACAAAAACTGTAGTTCTGCCCGAAAAGCTTGGATAAAAAACATTAATATTGACGGTCAGTCAATCTATATGAAAGTTAGAATTGGAAAGTTATATATGAATGTTAGGATAGAATGATATGAAAGTTAGGATTAGGATATCATCGGCACTACAGACCTGAATCAAAAACATACGGAAGATTGACGGTCAGTCAGTCTATATGAAAGTTAGGCTGTCATCGACACTGCAGTCAAATATCTCGGAAATCGGAAGGAAGATATCCAGATTGCACTTTATTTTCTTCATTATATCAAGGAGCGCTAAACGCATCTTACAGAATGAGTTCAAAAGAAATTTAGTTATGAGACCCAGGAAAATGGGTTCCGTGCTCAGCAAACAGCGGAGAATCTGTGTTCCGCAAATATTGCAGAGCTGGGCCCTTTTACGAGCACTCTTCTCTGCACAACTGCTTTTATGACTGCTCGAGTACGTGGGAACTCCGGAAATTGCAAAGAAATCATCGGCACTCACACATTGAGACGCAATAAATCACTTTTATTGGATTTCATGACTAACGGCGGGATCATCGAAATCCGCACCCGACGGAAGAAGCAATGTCTTATGTCGCCAAAACATGCAATTTTGGAGACACAAGACAATGATTGGATTGTAAACAAGGACACAATTCTAATCGTGCGTCTAATGAGGTCACGCAATTTAATTAAAAAAGAATAAAATTAAAAACCAAATGTTCTTATTTTTAAGCCAAAGATACGAAAAATATAAAGAGAAAATAACTGTCGAATATATACGAAACTATACGACCTGTCGAATACATATTTCGCTTATAACTCGAATATATACGAAAAATACAAAGAAAAAATAACTGTCGAATGTAAACGAACTGTCGAATATATATTTCATATATAACTCGAATATTTACGAAGAATACAAAGAGAAAATAACTGTCGAATGTAAACGAAACTATTCGAACTGTCGAATATATATTTCTTATATAACTCGAATATATACGAAAAATACAAAGAGAAAATAGCTGTCGAATATATACGACGAAACTATACGAATATATACGAAACTATATGAAATGTCTAATATATACGAAACTATATAAAACGACGAGCATATATTTCGTATATAATTGGAATATACACGAAAAATATAAGGAGAAAATAACATTTAGAAAATCCAATCTCGAGTTTCAGACGGCTCTAATAATTTTAGATTTCTCCGAGTTTGAAAACGCATTTTCGAAACTTCTCATGAGTTTGAAAAATAATCTAGATTTTATAAATTTCGGATGGAATGTGCTAAAAAAGTTCGATTCCTCGTTTGATTACAAGCGAATGCGATGACTGAAGTCCCGACCAGAGAAATGAAATTGTGTTATGAGATTCTCTATATCAAAGTCCGTTATTTTTATCTCTACAAAATTCTGGGTTCAATCGATGAAACGTAATTCATATTATTGAGAAACAATTTAGTGCATAAAGGGTTGAAAAAGCTTAATCAAAAAAATAAAGAAAGAAAGAATGTTCAAACTATTATTTAATATTTTTTTGAGAACAAAGGTAAACTAACGACAAATGCAAAACTAAATATTTTTAACCACAACAGTACGTTTTTAAATTGCTTGTTTCCTTCTATGGGCATTTAAGAACGCATTACTTTCGAATGATTCAAAAGGAGTAAGAATATTATAAACAAGAATTTATAAAGAGAAAATTATTAGCTGTGCAGTAGAGACATCTTTTAAGAAGTTGAGAGTCAGCAAATCAATTTATTTAATGTCTTGCTACATCAGTAGAATTAAATGACATATTTTTTTTCACGTTCTTGGATGATGAAATATGTCATTCAATCCATGACTGATTTTAACATAACGCAGAGTGTATGCTCAACTTTGAAAAAAAAAAAAGCTAGAAAAAGGGGATGACGGTTGCACAACACATGCGTGAAAAGAAAAGGCTTTTTTTTCCCTTCTTTTTTTCCATCTACAAGTGGATGAAAGGAATTTCAAAAACAGCAGATAAAAATTAATCTAAGGCAGCCAAAATTATAACTAAGACAGATTTTACTTAGAAAGGGCCGATAAGAAAAAATTATTATAAGTGTACGGCTAAATTGAATTAATATATATTGAAACAGAAGGGTAGATATACGAAAAACGTTTTAAAACATCTGTATTAGGAATGTATAGATTATAAGGAATGTATAGATCAATAATAGAATGCATAGCGAGACAAGAAAAATACATCTTGAAAATACATTTTTGTGAGTACTTACATGGACGTAGTGAATACAGCGTAGAACTTTTGATCGTCTTCCGGGTGTTTATAAATATCCTCTGCAAAAGAAGAAATAAAAATATACATATATTGACGAAAGGACATTTATCAGTGTCTAATAAATACAGGTGATTCAAATTTAAAAGGAAGTATTTAGAGTCACAAGTAAATAACGCGATCAGTTTTATTACACATGCTCATTTGCATGCGCGGTTTTTATTTCTGGAGGAAAAAGTTCGACACTTGAGGAAGAAATGGCGCTGCGATGCAAGAATTTTTATATTTCTCAATATGCCTGACAACACCTACTAATATAAAACTATTACATGGAGATGGCAAATATATCATCAAAGGGAAAGCGTTTGAACGAGCTATATCTTTTATTGCAATCACACGAAAATATTTACAAATTATAAATATAAACTGAATAAACTATAACTGAAAAATATTTATGCAACAATTTTTTCTTCCTTCTCTGTGCTCTAGAAATTGAATATGAAATAAAATGTTCATGACAGAACACGAATATTTGCTGCGAAAAGGCATGCCGATGGCAACATCTGCCTTTTGAGACAAGGTTCATTCGAAGCATTCATTTTATAAATTCAGCACTGAAAAAAACTATTGTAATTAAACGTTAGAAGGACTTAAATGGGGCGACCGAAGTCCACAGAAAGTCCAAAATAACCCGAAAATCACTCGGAAAGCTTGAACTGAAATAATGCTTGAACAGACCGCGCGCACTGTGGGAAGTTCGCCATCTTCCACGATAGCTGTAATGTGAAGTCAAAATTTTGGTGCATCAGCGAAGCAGCAATATGCATTGGCCTCTCTTCCTAAATTTCATGCGATGCCTAAAACCGATACTTTGATCATAAGAATCCTTCTATCCTTTTTTCTCTCACTCTCTCTATCCCTCTCCCTTCATCCCTCTCTCTCTGCCCTCCTCCCTTTCTCTCTCCGTATATATCTATCCCTTTCCCTCACTCTCTCCATCCTCCCTTTCTCTCTCTATATATATATCCTTTTCTCTCACTCCATATATATCTATCCCCCTCTCTCTATCAATCCTTTTCTCTCACTCTCTCTATCCCTCTCCCTC
>JAPMOQ010051452.1:953071-978139 GCA_026543055.1 Argiope trifasciata
GAGGAAACATTAACATGAGTGCTTGTCTGGGAATGCGATCAGGCAGGGGCAAGTTTTTAGATTCCAAGATTCCTATGCGGAGTGTCAAACAGGTGAGGCTCAATAATTCAGGAGATGAAACACGAGCCAAGGGCTCAGTGGCCGAATGTTCAAAGCACACGCTCCAAACCCAGAGTTTGCGGCCTCGATGCTCGCTATGATTGTTATATCCAAAGTATGCATTTTTAGTTTGTTTCCTTAGTTATCGTTTCCTTATGTTCTCTAACATTCTAGACCTTTCTTTGGTATGTAAATTGGTTGTTTCTCCAATATTCTGTTCTTGTATAAAAGCTGATACCCACCAGTCGTGGGCAACTCCTCGTTCTTGTCAAGTTGCAAGTTGCTGCTTTCCTTCAATAAATTTCTTTGTTAGTTCAAAGCTGAAGGTGTGTTTATTTAAATAGTCGTGACAATATGTTCTTTATTCGAAAAGTCGTCGAGATATTTCTGCGGAACTAATTTTACCGGCCATTTACTTTTCATAAATTCCGTTGGTATTTGAAACTGTATACGATACAAAATGCTTGTTATTGTAAGAGGATGCATTTTTTTGCTAGTAGTGGACACACACATATAGAAAGAGAGGAGAATATCACATTCCATTGTATTCATAAAAATGAATTATAAATTGAATCATACAAATAATTGACATAAAATAATATTTTTGTACATCAATAAAAACAATTCTTTTAGTACATGAATACAATTTTTTTTGAAAAGTAGTTTTCATTAATTTTATTCCGGCATTTATTTCATGTCAGAATGTGTGTGATCGGCATCTGTTGTGTTTTAACCCTTAGTAGTCGAATGTATTCTCTCAGCCATAATTCAAATCAGTTCTTCAGTATGGCATTTTATTTAATTTTTAAAATTTTACTAATTTAAATATACCTACAAAGTGTTAAAATAATGTACATTCATTTTCCTGGGAAATTCATCCAAAAGCAGTAGCATACATTTTTTAAATGTAATAATTAGTTTAGTTTAGTTATATTAATTATTTAATATGAAGTGATATTTTCGGATGTGTGATATGTTTAGCGGAAATCTACTCAGTATGGATCAGGTTGTTTTCGTGAGCGAATCCACCTTTTTATTGCAAGTTTGGTTTGATTCAGTTAAGTTTATTTATATTAATGTCCCATTTTAAAGCTACACTAGGGCTATTTGGGGACGGACCTCGTCAGTTTGAACCGCAGTCAGATGACGAGGACGACACCTGAGCTGCCACCTCCCTTTCCACACCAAACCAGCGGGAGGACGTTTGGCCGTGACGGATTTAACCTGCGCCAAACCAGCTTAAACGTCGGTTCTCGAACCTTACTACCGAGAGCTTAGACCAGGCCAGCGTGGTCTCTTTTTATGTAATAAACAGATCCATGCATTAAATAATCATGTATCGAATTATCTTTCCAACTGTAAGGGGGTTAATGTTTTTTATCCAAAATATAGAGTTTTTATCTATAACCATTCGCTCTAGCCGAATGGATGAGGAAAGACTTCCGAGTCTACACCTCCCAAAGACCCCACCCCCTATCAGCAGCCACCGATTGATAGCCAACACAGTAGAAATAATCAGCCATGTTGTTTTTGATGAGAAAAAATGCCCTCTCTCTCGAATTGAGCCATCCCACCCTCCTCCAATCACAGCTGACCCCCGTCCCGAAAATATCCGAAACGAAACGGTTTCGCCGTCGAGAAAAATGCGATGAAACCCGAGAACGAGCCTTCGGGCAATTTGTAAAACTTCAGTTTTTCGCCCGGGCAAAAAAAATTGAATTATAAGCGCATTAAAGAAAAACAGTTATCGAGGGGAGAGCAATTTTTTTACCCCCCGCACGTCGTAAACAATTTTAAGAGTTTCTGGATAGATAAAATATCTGATATCGTTGAAAAGGAGAAATAACGAGGGAGAAAAAAAATTTATTAATGTGCGATGGATAAAAATAATAGGACGCTTTAAAATATTTAAAGATTTATTTTTTTCAGAGTAGAGGAATATATATTTTTTTCTTTTATGAAGAAGATTTTTTTATTTTATTTAGCTTAAAGCATATTCTCTAGCCGAATTTCACTAAAGAGTTATGTAACGATAGCTACGCATCATATTTGATCATTTTTTTTTTCTTATTTATTAGCTCAAATCGTTTTTTTTCCAAAGATTTCTTTCTGAATTTTATGATCTCTTTTCATTAGTCTAAAAATGATTGCTATAAAAATATTTTAAAATTTAATTCATACCAATGTGAAAATGCAAAAAGAGTTCAAATGATACGGGTAGTTATTGTTTAGTTACGCATTATATTTGATAATTTTTTTCTCATTTTTAAGCTTTATTTTTTTTTTCCTAAGCTTTTTCCTGATTTTTATGCCGGATGCCAAATCATTAACTTCCCACCCATCGGAAAACGGAGATGTTTCAAAGAAACAGCTTTTGTTTGCGCGAGAGCCCATCAAATCGGTTCTTCACATGACGAATTTTCTTGGGCAACCTATCAGGGATTAAAGCCAATGAAAGAGAACACGAACATTCCTAACATCTCCACGCACAAGAGTGATATTCGGCTTCTGTTTAATGTGAGATTCTTTAGCACTGATTATTTGTATTTTAGTCGGATGCCAAATCATTAACTTTCCACCCGTCGGAAAGCTGAGATGCTCCAAAGACTTCTGTTCGGGGGAGAGCCAATCAAATCGGTTCTTCATATATCGAATTCTCTTAAATACTGAGCAACCTTTCAGGGATTAAAGGCAATAAAAGAGAACACGAACATTCCTAATATCTCCTGGCACAAAAGTGATATTCGGCTTCTGTTAAATGTGAGATTCTTTATACTTTAGTCGGATGGCAAGTCATTAACTTCCCACCGGTCGGAAAGCTGAGATGCTCCAAAGAAACAGCTTCTGTTGGCGAAGTGTCTCACTTAACATTCAGGATCTGTGTTCACTTTCCTTAATTGTTCGTCACAGCCAGCAGCGTCTGCGAGATGTAATTAACTTTCCTACAAAAGCACCTTAATCAGATTCCAAAATACCGCTTCTTTATTTCCGCCAATTGGGGCTATTATTCCTTTTGTTCTTCGTGAGCGAGACTATTTGCTTAAGCTCCAATCACAATGTTTTAATCCGGGCAGCTACAGGCTATTGTCTTTTAAAATAAGTTTCAGAAAACTCGCCAAAGAAGGAAGAGGATTAAAACGGCGCCCTTTTCTGGCGACTGGGAAGAAATCTAATTCCGAATGATCGGACGGGAAAAGAAAAGGCTTTTTATTGGCGAAGAAAAAGAAATGAAATAAGTATTCACTGAGAACGAGGATGCTTGAAAAATTGCGATAAAAATTACAGGATTCAATTACACGGACATGAAAGCAAAGACAAGACCATTCAAATATCCAGTAAAATCAAAATACCCACAATGCAATATTTCTTTTTTTATTTTCCTCCAAAGAATAATTTTGTTAAACGAAATGTACAAACGATGCCTTCACGTTGTCTGCCGCAATCAAGGTATAAAAATATACAGTTTTTTTTTAAACAATTTTTTCATCCGCGATGAAAAAATTGTTTAAATCGAATTTTTGTCGAGATTTTTGTCGAGAATTTTTTAATCGAAATTTTTGTCGAGATCGAATCTTTGATGGTGGCATTTTCTTATTGAATAGGTTGAAATATTTTTCTATAACTTAAAAGAATAATTTGTGATTTAATGTGCATGAAACAACCAAAACACACCAAAAGATATTTTTCTTAAAAAAAATTTAATTTTAAAAATCCAGTTTTTTTTACAGTAGGTCATTTATATATGTTTAAATGCATTTCAATGAAGAAAAAAACCATATCATCCCAATTTTTAATTAATTAATATTTAATGAGCTAATTATCCTATTTTTTGAAACATGATATCTTAAATTCTGTGTACAGACACACCGATCTTCTTGGAAATGATGCCTCATATGAGTCTTCATGTGGTCTACTTGAATCAAGTTATATAAATATATAATATTTTTAAATAATTTTTTCATCAACGGTGGATAAAAAAATTGTGATTCTTTTTTGTAATTCTACCTTTTAAAGAGTTTTGAAAAAATTTATTTCTATAAATATAACTTTGATGGAGACACAAAACATCCACTGTTTCTTACAAATTATTTTGATATATCAATAATTGTAGTTGGTTCATTTATTTTTGAGTTATGATTGCTTGAATGAAGCAACATAATGGAAAAATACCATTCTTCGTAAAATGAGTTAAAAAAAATTGAAACTTGAGTTTTTAGTGAAAGTACCCAAAGAAAATTCTTCTAACTCGAGAAATATTCCGAATATTAATAACACCTAGATATCGTTTGAAATCTAAAGGATCAGAGGACATTTTGGAGCCATAAAAAACCGATATTGTTAAATGTGATTCATTACATAATGGCTTCTGATTCAGCCGTTTGACATTAGGGTAACTACAATGGAATTAGTGATAAATAAAGTCTCCAAAGATTGGATCCGACCAAAGGAAAGTTTAATTAAACACGATGAAATAAAGCGAAACGTATTATGAACTATTTACAGACGTGATGAAAACATTTGCACAAAGAAGGTGATTATAGGTTATGAAACACCCGATCTCACCACCGAACCATATTGCAAGCATAATGATAAGTATTGATAGCCTGTCTTAAATCTTAAATTTATATATCGAACAAAATGAATGCCAGGTATCATCAAAAAATAGCATACTTTTAATGTCAAGTGAAGAGTGAATTTAGTGTCTTAACGCCGACATTCCCTAACAATTTTGAAGGCGTGAAAAATGTTCAAGCAACAATTTTTTTTCCGTTGTTGTAGATTAGCAATTATTAATCAATAACGGGTTTTAAACTACTGGACAAATTGCTGAGCTTAAAAAGAATTTCATGAAGAATATTAAGAATTTCGCCATTGTTCAGGAAACGAGCTTATATTATATATATATATATAGCCATTTTTTCTTTGATAAAACATGAAAATCGATTAAATCTTGTAATCACACGTTATTTCTACCTTCCAATTCTTATTTTGTTATGATATTTTCCTTTTTTTAATGAAAGATTATGAAAGACAGCTGCAGATTGACGGGTATTAGATGTCGTAAGCATGTAAACGACATTAGGAATATTAAATATGGTAATTCCAGGAAATCTGAGGAAATTTTCGGAAGGAAGATTTACTTAGATTCATAACTACAATAGAAGATTAAAAAAAAATATTTTTCTTAAAAAGAATCCACAGAAATTAAACTGCAGAAATATAGGAAAAATCGAGAATTTTTCAGTTTTTTTTTTCTTAAAATGATCTTTCTTTAAATCAAAAATGGAGCTAATTAAAACTCGTTATTATATTTCTAATGTAAAACAAATTATAAGTCTTTAAAAACCAAAAGGGCCAGCAATGCAAATATTAAATATTATCTTTGGCATTATTATAAATGTGAAAGTTTGGATGGATGGATGTTTGTTACTCCATCACGCCAGAACGGCTGAACGGAATGGGGTGACATTTAGCGCAGAGATAGATTAGAGTCAGGAATAGAGAATAGGCTTCTTTTTATGCCGGTTCATGGAGTGATTCATTTTTTATTTATTCAGAACTCATTTTCGCGCCAAAAGGATGAGGCCAAATCCCGCCAAAGATAAGAAAGACCCCATTTTTTTTTCAAAACAATAAGGACATTGGATTTAGCATGATTTCGACTCATTATTTCAAACGATTCTATTTATTTCCCTTGTGTCTGATGTATTTAACATCAAAGTTGTAAATGAATCGATCTTTCGGATTCATTCTGAAGTACTTTTAAATGAAAAGAAAACAGAATAAAGGAAATAAAAAATGTCTAATCTGCATTGCGTTACCCCAACTGACGTAGGAAAGTCAGACATGTGCGTTACGCCAAGAGGCGTTGAGATTTCGCGCGTGATTGTTGACACCTGTGCTTTCATTTAAATAATAAGTTTAAAAATTGTGTGTATAATATTGTTGTAGCTATCTCCATCTCTATCCATAAATAAAACGGATTTGACCGGATTCGATGTTTTGTTTTGTTTTGGGTATACAATGTAGATAAGTTGTTTTTGCGTTTGTTGTGTGTTTTGGTTATTAAATTGTATTTATGTTACATATCTTTCATACATGCTTGTACTTTTAAATGGTAAAAAATTGTATTTATGTTATAATTGTATTTTATTTATGTATTTATGTTTTAATGGTAAAAAATTGTATTTATGTTATATATTTTTCGTATATGCTTTTAAATGGATCGTTTTTAGGTGAGGTTTGAATTTTTTGATTTGTCATTGTTTGATATTTTTTCGAAAGTATACATCAAAATTTCCAAGCGAACAGAGTCGCAGGTAATAGAATATATAATACACTGAAGTGACAAAAGTCAAAGGATAGCAATATGCAAATTTACAGATGGCAGTAGTATCGCAGCGAAAAAGTATAAATGCGCAGTTCGTTTTCCAGAGCTCTTATTTGTGTTCAAGTTATTCATGTGAACAGGTTTTTCGTGATTTATGGCGGCACGACGAGAATTAACAGACTTTGAACGTGGAATGTTAGTTGGTGCTAGACGCATGGGCCATTCCATTGCGGATGTCGTTAGTGAATTCAACATTCCGAGATCCACAGTATCAAAAGTGTGCAAAGAGTATGAAATTTCAGGCATCCCATCCCATCATGGATAGCGCAGTGGGCGACCACCTGCACTTAACGACCGAGACCGCCGACGTCTGTGTAAAATGGTCAATGTTAATAGACACGCAACATTTCGTCAAATAACTGCAGGAATCAATGTGGGACGTACGAGAGACGTGTCCGATAGGACTGTGCGGCGAAATTTGTCTTCCTTGGGCTATAACAGCAGAAGACCGACTCGAGTGCCTTTACTGACAACACGACATCGCCTGCAGCGACTCTCCTGGGCTCGTGAGCATATCGACTGGTCCCTAGACCAGTGGCGTGGTCAGATGAGTCACGATTTCAGTTGTTACGAGCAGATGGTAGAGTTCGAGTGTGGCGCAGACCCCACGAAGCCATGGACCCAAACTGTCAGCAAGGCACTGTTCAAGCTGGTGGTGGCTGCATAATGGTGTGGGCTATTTTTACATGGCATGGACTCTCTGGTGCAACTGAACCGATCATTGACTGGAAATGTTTATGTTCAGCTGCTTGCAGATCACTTGCAGCCATTCATGGACTTCACGTACCCACACAACGATGAGATTTTTATGGATGACAATGCGCCATGTCACCGGGCCAGAACTGTTCGCGATTGGTTTGAAGAACATTTCGGACAATTCCAGCGCATGATCTGGCCACCTAGATCGCCCGATATGAATCCCATCGAGCATTTACGGGACATCATCGAAAGGTCCGTTCGTGCCTAAACTCCTGCACCATCCACACTTTCACAATTATGGATGTCTATAAAGACAGCATGGCCCAATATTATAGCAGAGGACTTCCAACGACTTGTGGACTCCATGACACGTCGAGTTGTTGCACTTCGCCGGACAAAAGGAGGACCGACACGATATTAACAGTCATCCCATGACTTTTGTCACTTCAGTGTATATAGGCAGGAAAGAGAATATATAATTGATAGGCAGATAATAAAATATATTTTTTAAACAATTATTCTACATTGAGGCACATTCCAAAATGAATGAAAAAAAAATCCATCATTAAGTTTCGTCTTAAGGCCTTATCACCGCAAAATATCGTCCTCACTTTTCGTCAGCAAACGACAACGAAAGTGACGTCACTATCAAAGTTTCATACGATTGGTGGAATTTCTTTTGCAGACAATATATCCGTCCCTATTGCCGTCATTTTCAAGCAGATTTAAAAAAAGTGGACGATGAAGGAAAAACTTGATTGAGGGTAGAAACGGAAAATTGATGATGAAAAGGGCGGACGATAATCCACCTTGAGCTAAGGCCTAGAAACAAGTGTGGGAGGAAGGGTGGTACTCACCTTACATACTCGAGCCACCCTGGAGTAGATGCTCTTGCCGCAGTTGATGTACTCGACGGCGCTCTCCCGGAAGAAGAAGTACACGTGCTCGCCGATGTCGTAGGAGCCCACGAAGTTCGGCTCTGAAACGTCACGAAAGCACACAGTCACATTTATGGTAGGAATTAAGGTATTCGACTACGTTCGAAGGAAATTTTTGCAAAATCGGATTGTTTTTAAAGACTATTGAAAACTTTTTTTGCAGTTTATTTTTATGAAAGGTCATGAATAATATCAAGACTATTCTTGGTCCAAATGTATTTTTTTTGGTGGGGGGGGGCAATTATAGGTCTATACAATTCTAAAGTATTTTCAAAAATGGATGGTCGAATGAGACCACTTTTCCTTATAACATCCACATGAGATAGCACCAAACAGATTGCCAGTGAGAATACCTGAAAAAAACATTTTTATAGAAGATTTAAGGTATCCTACTGCGTTCGGAGAAAATTTTTTGAAAAGTTGGATTTTTTAAAGGCATCCGACTACGTTCGAAGGAAAAATTTTGAAAAGTTGGATTTAAAAAAAATGTATTTAACACCATGGCTTTTAGAATTATTGTCAATTATAATATAAAATATTATAAATACTAAAAAATATATGAAAATATAATTTATTTTGAGAAATATTAAAATTTGTAGTAATTTTTAATGAAATTAAACCAAAACGGATAACACTCGATACAAAATTGCAATAAAGAAGTCCTACTTTTCTTTGCATACAAGTTATAGCACACAATGCTGAGTAATATGAACCAACGTCTAAGAAACTTTTAGAGATGCAAAGAAGTTATGGATAAAATATAAGTATATATGCCTTTTTTCCATAAATTCAGAACTTAATTTTTCTAAAAACATCTATAAATGAAAAAAGTATTTGACCAACAACAAAACTTTTGGTTCATTTCATTGCCTATATTATATAAAACATGCGCTGAAGTTTTTATGTTAATACCTCTATTAGTTTTTGAGATATCATGCTAAAAGCTGGAGAATTTTTATGTTGAAGTTAAAGAAAAATTTTAGCTGAAAAATATGTTTTGCTTAAAATTCCAGCGGATAGCAGGTCTACGCCTTCCTATTCCTAGAAAAGATTAACCGTTTTGCAAAGGGGAAATTTTGAACTACAAGAAATAACAATTAAAGAAAAACATCGCCAACGTGGTCGATAACCAGTGTTTTTAACGCAGTCGGATACCTTAAAACAAACTAATACTGGCGGATGATTTTTATAATGCAATGATAAGAACTTTTATAAAAGAAAACGCTCAACGAATCAGTGTACGTTGCTTATTTCTCTCTTGGGCAGCCTTATATCAGTTTTAAAGCAGGACAGTAATTCCTACTGCGCAAATCGAGCAGAAAGATTGGGAAAACAACAACAAAAAGATGGACAGAGTTGGGAAAAATATCAGCGAATGGGACCCAAGAGGATCATTTGGCCCTATCTACATAAATGAAACAAAAATCCCGA
Organism: Argiope trifasciata; assembly: GCA_026543055.1. Lineage (NCBI taxonomy): Eukaryota > Metazoa > Arthropoda > Arachnida > Araneae > Araneidae > Argiope > Argiope trifasciata. Next base: position 962,630 of record JAPMOQ010051452.1, read on the forward strand.
TGCTTTTGCTGATGATCCAGCAAAAAGTTGCTGAAAGATAGAATCTGATAAGTTAAATTTATCAAATGAATTGAAAGGGTTCAAATATTTAAATTCAAAATTTGTCTAAAGTTTTAGTTTAGTTATTTCAACGTCCCGTTGTAAAGTAACATTAGGGTCATTTGGGGACTAACCTCATCATTTTGAACCACTGGCAGATGACACCTGAGCTGGCACTCCCCTTACCACACCACACGCCACGGAAGACGTTAGGCCTCAACGGATTTAGCATGCACCAGACCCCCTCACACGATGGTTCTTCGACAGAATCAGGTCTCGAATCGGAAACCCTTTGGTTCCAAAGCTCCGAAGTCAAGACCTTACCACCAGGCCATCGCGGTCCCATCCTGTTTTATAAGGATCAGGTCAAGATTGAAGAGCTGTAGGTGTGTCTATGAAACTGTAACACCTGGATTCTTGCCAGTTACCCAATTATGTCATTCTACAGGTTATAATACTGTTATTACCTCAAAATACTTGCATTATAATTTGTCCTATTCAATCTCGATTTTGATTCAAAATTGAAAAGCAAGTCTAAGTCTAAGGATATGGGTTAATCATTTGTTACGAAATAGATGACAGAAAGCAGTAGCACAACCTTCTTACAAATATATATATATATGATTGTTGTTGTTTCTTATGACACTTGCTATTGGACAGGCCCGCTGTGACGTAGACAGCGATCTAAGCCAAAGGGTGCGTTTCTTATTTTTTAATTAGCACCTACTAGGGCTAAGAGTACACCTTTGTCACTCACACATCCGCTTGCACAACCCCTTTTTCCTGGACAGCATATTCACACAGCCCACAGCTAGAACAGCCAAGCCCGAAATGTGATTCGAATGCAGGACGTCCATATCAGAAATATGGATTCTTGTTCGTTAAATGCATAAGTTGTTTACAAATAAATATTTTTTGAGTGGTGGTAGGAGTTGGTTTACAATAAAGCTGATTTTAAGAATGAAAAAAATGGACACTATTCCAAGAAACTTCCCTTGCCTTAAGACTTTGTAAAATCTCGCAAATCTCTGTTTAAACCAAAGAAAGGTATACAGATATTTTTGAGAATGGCTTCGTATAGTTTCACATTATCAAAACATAATCCCGACTAAATGTGCTTTGTTTTCAAAAAGTGCAAATTAATATGGGTTTCCAAAAGGCAAGAGATTATCAACCGTACACAAGCTTAACTAATATGAATGGAGTCATTGTTTGTCTTTGAATAATGTACAAATATACTTTTGATTACCTTTGAAATAATTTGAAAAAATTTCGTCAAAGTTATTGTAGGTAGTTCAAAGGATTCATAACATTTTTTTTACAATTTTTAAATCGAGATGATTATTGCTCGGCGCCAAAAATAGAAAAATTCACTGTTAAAGATTATAGATTTTTTATGCACGTATTTTTAAAAAAGCTGTTGAAAATAGATTCAACTAAGGAATTAAAAAAAGTAAAGAAATATGAAATGACTTTTTCTTTTACATCCATCTATTATGATCTATAAATGTATTGATTTTTTTCTGAAATGTCTTCGAAATCTTTTGCAGTAAATCACGTAAAATTTCATATTAGAAGAATCATCAGCAAATAATAAAAATCTTTGAAAAGAAGACAGAGGAGCTAAAAAAAGGTTTCTTTCGAAGATGAAATGAAAATAAATATGATATACATCTTTACAAAAACACGATTCACATTTATTTAAAGAAAACACATAACTAAATAAATTTATGTTTTGATTTTTTTTAATAAATAAAGAGCAATGAGAAGAGTTTTCGATGCTTAGGAAATGTTCGTGTTCTGAAACTCACTGTCCAGCCACTTGGAGTCGTATTTGATGGTCCTCTTGAACGGGTGCATCTCCATCCGGGTGGTGACGTTGTAGAGGTTGGTCCGGAAGATGACCGTGTCCGCCTTCGTGAACTCGGCCACCGTGCCGCTGTACAGGCCGGACAGACCGGACGGGTTGCCGTGCTCTGAAACACAAGAATTCAAGTGTCTGCTTTCTTAACACAAGACTGGTAAAAAAATAAATCTGATATATATTTATTTTACGTACGTAGAACGTTTAACAAACACGCATATACACGGGTCTTATTTTCGAAGAGTACGAATTACTTTCTGCTCACTGTGAGAGTGGGACAGCGTCCACTACGAGCGTAGTAACACGCATATACACGTGTCTTATTCTCAAAGAATGTACGGATTACATTCTGTTCACTGTGAGAGTGGGACAACGTACGCTACGAGCGTAATAACACGCATATACATGTGTCTTATTTCCGAAGATTGTACGAATTACTTTCTGTTCACTGTGAGAGTGGGACAACGTACGCAACGAGCGTAGTAACACGCATATACACGTGTCTTATTTTCAAAGATTGTACGAATTACTTTCTGCTCACTCTGATGCACGACGCATGAGAATGTGACAACGTACACCAGGAGCAAAAAAAGAACGTGTCTTATTTCCAAAGGTTGTAAGAATTACATTCTGCTCACTGTGATGCACGACGCATAAGAGTGAGACAACGTAAGCTACAAGCGTAATACGCTTCTCGAATGTTTCGGGTATTTTCCATTTTGTCGCCAAAGTCACCAAATTCGTCGCTAAATTGTCGCCAAGCTCTGGAATTTTCGATGTGACATTCGGGCACTGTTCAATGCAGATGACTGTAAAAGAGTCTTCCTTACGATGGCATTATAAGCAAAATTACAGGTCCGTAACTATATAATGAGAGTTAAAATAAAACCACCTGTGTCTCGATACTGACCTACCCACACCGCCGTGGCGTTATCCTCAGGGTCGAAAGGGCACTTCGCGATGCCATCCCCGATGCCTGGGAAGTACTCGTGCTTCGCCAAACGAGTCAAGTTCGCCTGCAAAAAAGAGAGAATGGTTAATATTGTGACGGAGATTTAAATAAACACACCCTCAGCTTTGAACTAACAAACAAGTTTATTGGAGGAAAGGAGCGACTTGCAACTTTGCAAGGTCGAGAAGTTGCCCACGACTAGTGGGTACCAGCTTTTATTCAAGAACAGAATGTTCGAGAAACAACTAATTTACATGACAAAGAAAGGTCTTGAATGTTGGAGAACATAAGGAAACAAACTAAAAATCGACGCTTTGGGTACAACAGCCATGGCGAGCATCAAACCCGCAAACTCTAGGTTTGGATCGCGTGCTTTGAAAATTCGGCCACTCAGCCCGTGGTGAACTTTCTTTATGTGGCAATATTTTAAAACAATGCACAAAATCGTTGATTTGACTCTTCATTACATATAGTTAAGCATGCCTAGATTCGAATGATAAGATAGAAGAAGAAAGCAGCAGGCCTGTCATCTCACAAATTTGGGGGCCCAGTTGTTTTCAGAGTAACTATTTTTTTAAATTTTATTTACCAGAGATTATTGCCCACGAATTTATTCAAATTTAGTTTAGTTTAGTTACATTAACGTCCCGTTTCAAAGCAACTCTAGGGCTGTTTGGGGTGATATATTGTCATTTCGAAACGCGGTCAGATGACTAGCTGGTGTGGTGTAGAAGCTTGAAGGACGTTTGGGCTGATAGATTTAACGCGCAAGAGACCCCCTCACACGACGGTTCTTCGGTGGAACCTGTAACCACTGGTCCCGAAGTCGAGACCTTACCACCTGGTCACTGCGGCCGAGCATGAAGTGGGTTAGTTTAGTTTAATTATATTAACGACCCTTTGTAAAGCAGTAGAGGACCCTAGGGCTCATTTGGGATGGACCTCATCATTTTGAACCACGGTCAGACGACGAGGACGACACCTGAGCAAGAAGTGGGAGATAGGGAAAGACACTCCTGTTCTATCCATTACTGTGAATATTGTTCGAGTGTCGTGTAAGCGGGTCCGGTTTATGTTAAATCCATCGGATCCAAATGTTCTCCCACTGCTGTGTTGTTGTATGGTGCGATATGGAATGCCAGCTCAGGTATCGTCCTCGCCATCTGACCGTGGTTCAAAATGACGAAATTCATCCCAAAATAGCCCTAGTGTTGCTTTACAACGGGACGTTTATATAACTAAACTAAAAATGGTATTTTGGGAAGAAAAAAAGAAAAAGAAGTAGCAACAGCAGCAAAGAACCATTTTCTCGAAATCTTCTCTTATTTTATTTTCCAGCAAAACAGTCGGAGACCTCCTAGCTCACCTGGCTTTACACCGACCATCTCGCTAGAGCCCAGATGCCACCGACAGTCGCGTTTGCCTCGCTCTATTTTCATTTCAAACAAAGCGGGGAAGGAAAAGAAAGCCAGAAAGGAGGAGACAAAGACGAGTTCACTTTCATGAGGAAACGGAAGAAAAGGAAGGGAAACATAAGATAAAAGTTTTCGGGAAAGTTCTGCAGCATTCCGATTATATTACGCATTTTGATGCCGAAGAAAAAGATAGCGGAAATAAATTAAAAACACACACACACACACAATGTAGAAGTTTCACTGGCCCATTATCATAACTTATTCAGGAGTTTTAATCTAAATAATTCAACAAAATAACTATTTTCTTTTTTAAGTCAGAGAAACGGATTGCGTTTAGGGATTTTTAAAGGAAAACTTCCGATTCGACTGATTTTTCTGTATTTGTATAGACCAGGCAAAGGGGATTTACATAGACCTGACCGAATTGGTATAGGGGCGAAGGAGAATTTGTATAGACCTATTTATATAGGGGAATTTGTATTTGTATAGGCGAAGCTTTATGGATCCACGTCTTATTTTTATTTAAAGAAATGTCTCATGAGGTGTAGACGTGCCGTCAAATAATTTTGTCTGCGATTATTGTGAAGATAATGAAATTAAATACTAACAATTCAAAACTATTTACTACGAAAAAATTTAATTTGCACAGTGTATTTATAGATATTGTAGTTATACGTGTCATTCAATTGAAAGTAACATGAGTGTGACTTCTGTTGTTGTAGACTGGATGACAAATGACTTATATCAGGATTGTAAAATGCTATTTTTGGCAGAGTGCATGCCAAACTGGTGTCATCTGCCAGACGGTTTCTAAGAGAGTCTTTAATGCTATATTCGCAATATTGTTTAATATTGTGGAATATTGTTTAATATCATATAATATGACACAATACAGTACAATATAGGGCAACAGACTATGCTATCTGGGTTATGGATCAACCTGCCGTATTTTCTAAAGATATGTCTAATGAGGAACAGGCGAAATAATAATAATTTCATCTGTTTCAAATAATTTCTGTCTGTAATTATTAGTAAGATAATAAAACTAAATGCAAACAACTCAAAACTCTTTACATACCACGAAAAAATACATTTTGCTTTGTATAGTAGTTGTATTAGTTATGAGTGTCACTCAAATGAAAGTAACATTGGCTTGACTTCTGCTATTGCAGATTAGATGACAAATGACTTATATTAGAACTGCAAGATGCTCAGAATACATGTTAAATTGGAAGTCCTCTGCCAAACGGTTTCTAAGCGAGTGCTTAATGTTATTCATCTCTGAAAATAATGGCTTGCAGGCATAGATGAAAATATAAACACGTTGACTGCCAACAACGAGATAAACTCGTAGATTGCGTTCTTTTCTAGGACCAAACCATCTGAGTTATTAGATGATACCTCCTCTACTACAGTTAAAAAATAGCAAAGAAGGGGTCATCTCATTAGATTGATGGTCCTGATATCAGGCAAGGGAAGTGGCAGTGAACGGGTTAATAAGTATGAGCCAGCTTCTTCAAATTATTAAATGTTAGAATCGAATTCAGTGTTTCCGAAATTCCGTTGCTGGCATTTTTACTTATGTTGCTTGTTAATATTTCTGTTTTGATGCATTGCAACTTTTTCCTTGTTTCAATGAATTTTTGAATCCATATTGAACTAGACTGGAGATCAATCCGTTGCATTTCAAATTCTTCGATTTCCAACCAATTTAAGCTTATCAAACGAAGTCACACATAAATCGTAAAATACAATTGAACGGTAGTGTGCCTGAACTATTGTGTCGATGGATTTGCCGTCCCTGGTATAGGACAACATTGGAAAACCAGTTTGTCCTTTGGCCCAGCATAAAAGGCAGCAAAGACAAATAGACCAAAGAGTGCAAATTGCATTCTAATTGCGAGCATTAACGAAATGTAAACTGTAACAATATTAGGCAAGTAAATGAATACTTAATTCCTATCAACTTTAAAAGTTTTCTATAAGTTTTGCTTCTTATTAATTTACTATTATATAAATAAAAAGACCTTAAAGTAGGATTAAATAATATAATTTCGGCACTCTGAAGGCGATACAAAAATGAAATTAATTGAAAACTTGCCTGAATTCATTTTTACTTTGTTAATGCCCTTATCATAAGAAAAATTTAAACACACACACACATTTATATATAGCTAATTTTAAGAATTTTTCTTTAAAAAAATCGATAAAATACATTTTTTCTCATCAAGTTTCACACTGTTTCGAAATGGAACACTTTATTTTTACTTATTCTTCGTCTATAATATTTTAATTATATATTGAAACAAAGCAAGCAGACCAAGAAATTAAAAAAATAATAATCTCGCTCTCCCCTTCTCATTTTTATTAGATATTTTTTTTAAAAAAGTTTTCTGGTTTTTTTTAAAAAAAATCCCTTGTTATCTATCGGAAATACCTTAAAAATAATTCTAGAAGAATAATAATAGTTTTCTGCGTCACTGCTTAAGTAAAACTAAATGCAGATAAGTGCAGAGGTAGAAAAACTGTGTTTTTTTCACCCATCGGAAGAGATAAAGACTAAAGGGCTTTTAACGGAAATTTATCGTTCATCGAATTCTAATACTGTCGGGGAAATTTCGAGCCTGTGTTCGAGTCATAATCGAAATTGCCCCAAACCCGGCTCCTCCTCAGAGGAAAAAAGAAGCAAAGTGGCCGGACCATTAGAAATGATCAATAGCCAGGATATAAATGAGCTCCTCAGAGCACTACAATAAGGAGGAGGAAAAAAATATATTCTAAGGATAAATTAATGAACGAGTATCGAATTTTATCTGCAGCAAAGAGTTTCAAATGTTTTTGTTAAGAAATTTACGGAGGCCACATAAGAGGAAAAGGGTTTAAATCAATTATGAGACCGTTCCTTTTATCAAAGCACTCTGCCAAATTTATTTTATTCGCAAGATCTTACTTTTACATTTTCTGCTTTATAAAAGGCTTTAACAAAAGATTTTCACTACCCAGACTTCTATTGTTATTACTGTACTATAAATAATGAATGCTTTTATTCACCAATAGGAATGATCTCTATACCTACAGGTAGGTTAACACGTTGACTGCTAACGACGAGATAACTCGTTATTTTCTAGGACGCCAACTACGAGTTGTACTGTGTTTATTTGCCATTTTTGTGCATCTACGAACAAACACGCAGTATGTCAGTGCAAATATCGATAGATGGCTTTTGGGTATAGAACAAAAAATCAATGCTGGCTTGCACAAACAGAAAATTTATTAAAAAACGAACAAAAAATGTAATTAAAATAAAATTGTCATAAATCATTTTGTTCTTTCGGGTCAGATTTCCGAAAATTGTCGAGGCATTTAAAGTGTTCATTTGCACTTTAATGGTATAATTGTAAGAAGACTTGATGTACGACAGGATCACGATGTGAGAAATTGCATTTGTCAGACATGAGTCAGATCCATGCGGGAGATATTTGGGTCAGAACCTTTTGATTCAGTCCTTGTGTTGTTTTTCCACTTCCAACCCATCATCTCAAGAAACAGGATTCGAACCCGACCTTCCAAAGTTAGGTTATTTGTTGTTGGCAGTATTTGCTATACAGATTTAATGAACTCGAATAGTATAAGATCTAGGTTAAAGATCTTTGAGAGAGAGCGGTGGAGAGATATCAGCTTATGTGGTTGACCTGTTGTACAGCCAATTGAAGATGATTTGCTAAGTTCTTATATAGAAACATTGGGGTTCGAGTCTGTTTTAAAGGTTGTTCTCCAAAGTTTAATGGTGTTCATTTGCGTAGAACTTTATTATTGAAATTATACATATACATACATACATATACATACACGCACATGCACATACATATACATACACATACACACATCTATACACACACATACACACATCTATACACACACATACACTCACGTATGTTTATATAACTTTTTTCAACTGTATTTTGTGATTTAGGCTTGAGGTCAAAAAGAGAATATATATTACTAGTTTATTTAATTATCGTTTCAAAGAAACTTAATAAAGAATTGTTTGAAAAAGAACTACAAATCTGAATAAACTGATAAAGGGGGCGGATTAAATTGGGAGGAGGGATTAATATTTGCTCTCAACGAGACTGCAACTTTGCTCTGCATTAAACTTCGAAAACGATCCGTTACAATTTCTGCTATTGTCGGCCCGTCAGCGTATTTCATAATAATTCCCTTCAACCCAATCAGAAAAAAAAGGATCGAGATTAAATTGTCAAGTCCAGACCATTGCGGGGCACTTAAAAGCCGGGGCTCAAAACGTGCAAATCCTGCGTGGATTAGCGTCTCTTGCAGGGGCGCCGAGCCTCGGTTGCAGGAGTCATTTCAGGATTAGACACAAAAATCCCCCGAAGAGCGTCTCAGTCCATTAGCCGGCGCTCTTAATGGCGCTCGCCGTATTAGACAGACAGGCACCAGCCGCAAAATGCTCAACATCAGACTTTTAGTTAAAAATTCGGTTGTTATTTATTGCTGGAGATCTGGTTTATCCTCCGGCGAATTACTCAATTGCACTTAAAGGAGTGAAACGTATTTTTATTTTCGTTAACTTCGTTCCCAGAAAAACCATTTTTCTGGGTTCGAATCTATTCATGTCGGAATCTAAGCAGAGAAACAACTTGTCTGGAAGTCAAAAAAGTAGCACTCTATAGTAAACACCAAAAATGTATTTACAGAGCCTTCCTCCCCCCCCCCAGACGCAGTGGGATGAAAACCTTTTAAAATTTCACGAGAAAGTAGAGCGAATTTAAACTATATAAATAAAAATTAATGTTTGTCTGACTTCTCTAATAATCTAGCTGCCAATCAACTCATTTCTGCTACAGTAGTTGTATAGATTTTCAAACATGCACCCTTTTTATACTGAAACTTATGTTCTTGAAGTAGCATCAAGCCTAAAGGACGAACTCTTTTACAGGACTATAATCTATATAAATAAAATTTCCACCTTCTGATCAAATATTTGGATCTGTACCTATATTTGATCTATACCTATTAATAAACTTGGCGTTCTTGGTTGTGGTGGTGTGTCTAACACCACTAGGTCATACCAAGCCCGAATGAGCGGAGCTCTTTCGAATGAAGGCAGAGGCGTGTGCCTTTCGTTGTTAATAAGCACCGTTCAGGTGAAAGGACGACTTTGCTCGAACATACGCGACACAACTCGTTTTAGAGGGCGGTCGAACACATTTATCCATCCGCAAGTCAGACTTTAGATTGCAGTCAGAGATCGACTCAGTACCCACAGATCTATGAGAACTTGGAGGACTTTGCAGTCACGACCTATTGAACGTGCCCTACTTGCCATGAGCCAACACCGTGGTCTTTGGCCGAAACGAGAACAGAACTCGCCACCTTTCGGTGTCGAGACTGACGGTCCACCAACTAGGCTACCGAGGCTCTGGCACTCTATAGTAAACATCAAGAATGTATTTTCAGCACTTTTTTTTAACAAGATGCAGTAGGATGAAAACTTTTTAAAATTTCATGAGAAATTAGAATGAATTTAATCTATATAGATAAAAATGAATGTTTGTCTGTGTGTGCCTTATGCCTTCCTAAATCGTTCATCCGATTGAGATGAAACTTGGGTAGCTTATTGCTTACATCTACGGTATGGTTATAGGGATTGTACAATTATCTAAAGTTAAAAAAAAATCCTATCTCAACCGCATCTATTTACCAAGGATTTATCTCCACCAGCGGGTGACCGAGCTCCGCTCGGAGAAAACAGGTTTCGAAGCTAACTCGAAGATTTAAATTTTCAATTGTGAAAACAATACATGCCATAAGAAAATTTGTGAAACCATTGGTGAAAAGATAACCGGTTAAACCTCGGCTTTTCATCGTCCACCAGCGATGTCATGTCTTGATGTTCCATTGGAAATCCCCATCTGCACTGGTCTCTTCCATGTTTGCTGACCATGCACGGAGCGCTTGGGTTCATATCACCACACGGGTTATGGATCATCCATTTCGAGATCAGTTCCAGATCATCTTCTGGAAACTTTATTAGTTCGCCATTATTGGCTATAGATGGCAGCACGTTACCGCTTGAAACCTATTAGCCATTATGGCGAACTAATAAAGTTTGAAAATATCCTATCTGTAACTCCGAACTACTCGACCGCAGCGCTTCAAAACCGGCGCCAATCGATTCCTCATGGCCAAAAACCCCAGACCCCCAAGTTTACCGGAGTTTATTAATTCTGGGGCGATTTTCGACTTGGCAACCATTCCTCGTATTATAGTATAAGATATAACTCGCCGAGGAGACACAATAGATTAGAGTAGAAAGCCTAAATCCAAGTTAAAAGTTAATATTGTGTAGCTATTTTACATAAATGCCATATAAGTCATTCTCATAGGTAATAACTACATTACAGATAATACGAGAAAATTTTGGGGAGACCAACCTCGGGTTTCATAAAAAATTTAGTTAAATGTTAGCGCTTTTCACAATAACTTCCAAAAATATTATAGTACAAATAATGTTGCACCATCTTAGTTCTAAAAAAAATATTTTTACAACTATCTTAACGATTTTGTGGTATAAATATATTTTCTACGTTTAATCAGTCAAAAAAATAATTTAATTCTATTTTCTAAAATTAATCTTCAGAATTCCAACCGAATATTAAAGGAATTAAGAGCTGCAATAAATAGTTTCTTTGTGTGGAAGCTATCGATCCAGTCATCAGAGCCCCATACGTGTGCATGATAATGCAATACTGATTAAAGCAAGTAAAAAAAAAATATATATATGCGATTAAAAGATGTTGAATAATATGGGCATTTATGTTGTATTCATTGCCTACGCCATTTCAAGCTTCAATTATTTTTTGTAGATGAATATGGTTTGAATTTGTTGAAATTTGTTAATGAATATTCAATTTGCTGATGATTTTGAATTTTTCTTCATTTGAATTTTCTCTTTGAATTTTATTTGAATTTGTTGATGAATATTCAATTGTTTTTTGTTGATGAATATGGGCATAACACATTTTGATTAATATGGGTATTTATGCTTTATTCATTGCCTACAAGATTTCGAGCTACAATAATTTTTTGTTGATGAATATGGTTTGAATTTGTTGATGAATTTGAATTTTTTTCCATTTGAATTTTCTTTCTTTGAATTTCATCTGAATTTGTTGATGAATATGGGCATTTATGCTTTATTCATTGCCTACGCGATTTCGAACTTCAATTTTTTTTACCTTTAATTATTCAAACATCCCTAATTAAAACAGGATCATGTTCTCCCACGTTAATAAATAAATGATATCCTCATTAAACCAGCTCCAGGGAGAAACCATCTTGTTTCTCAAAATGTGATCTCTCTGTGTAGAGGAAATATTCTTCCGTTAATATCTCTCTGTCATTTACCTTCCGTTCATTGCCGGGAGAAGAAAAATAAAAAAAATTGCATGACAAAATTTACGATGCCGGTCAGTCATTTATTTTAAAACCTGCCTTTCTTTCCAGAAAGGAAAAACCCGGTCCCAAACTGCCTAGGGTCAAAAAGAGAAAAATCTTTGGCCAGGGATCCGAAATAAAGAGAGGCACCTTATGAAATATTTGTTGCGGGGTCCTTCCTCCCTGCCCTCCCCTCCATCCTCATCCGATTTGTCACCCACTTTCTCCTGGAACCGAAAATCTGGTGATGAACGATGCCGTCGGAACCGTTTGTCATCCGGTTCCCCAGTTACCGAACGATCCCGATTGATATTAATAGTTGGGAAACGCCAAAAGTTCCTTGTTTTCTTTGGAAATCCTCGCAACCCTTTTTCCCTTTGCTGTCCGTCCCGACCCATACACATGCATGCATTCATGGTCAGCGACTTCCAAGGTGAGGGACTGTCTACTCTTTTATAGGCCTTATATAAATTAATAGCGCTGCCATTACGAGTTTCCATGTCGCGAAATGAACGTCCATGAGACGCGAAATGAGCGTCCCGGATTTCTATTTTCCTCGGATAGGAATTTTCAATTTATTGTCGTTATTCCGGACGCTTACGGGAAGATTGAAGCTTTCAGCGGCGCTGAATAGCGGGTCATTCATTCTTGTATAAGGAAGAGAGAAAAGTGTTAAAAGGACAGGCGAGAACTTCTCGGAGAGAATCGGAAAGCCAGAGAAGCGATGAGCTTCCCCTTTTCGAATAACCGTCTTAACGGAGCCCCCTACCAGACAAACAATTCTTTGAAGAGAATGCCTGATTAAGTTTGTTCGGAAGTACTTGGTAACTTTTACAACGAAATTTTCTAACCGTTCCTTCCGTAAAATCCAGCGCTCGCTCAAAGAGTTTCTGGATTTCCGTACTAAAATAAATAAGGGATTCCTTTGAAAAGATTTTTGAAGTGTTTTCATGACTGTATAGAATTTGCACTCTGAATTCAAAAATGCGTAGCAATAAGGAAATCTTTTGAAAAGATTACTGACGTGTTCATGACTGTACAGAATCCGCACTCTGAATTAAAAACTGCATAATAATAATAACGAAATCTTTTGAAAAGATTACTGAAGTGTTGATGACTGTATAAAATCTGCACTCTGAATTCAACAATGCGTAATAATAAGGAAATCTTTTGAAAAAGATGATTGAAGTATTCATGACTGTACGGAATCCTCACACTGAATTAAACAATGCACAATAATAAGGAAATCTTTTGAAAATATTATTGACTTGTTCATGACTGCGCAGAATTTGTATTCTGAATTCAACAATGCGTAAAAATATTGTTACGAATTTCAGCAGAACAAGTTCGTTTCGTGTAGTGGGTGTAAGGCGTGAAAAACACAGTCAGCAGAAAGACGAATAAGAGAGTAGAAGTAGTATAGAGTAGAATAGGAGAGAAGGAGATTGTTAATGAACCAAGATCAAGGGTCTTCCCATAGATTGTCACTCAAGGGAAGATGCCATACTACTACTACTAATAATAACAAACAACAAATTAATGAATAGAAAATAAAAATTAGAAACAATCTACTATTTAGTACATTATTTCTGAAAAATAAATTATTTTTTTTTTTCATTCAGATTTATTAAATTAAGATCGCAATTAGTGCTAAGAAATGCTTTTGAAATGTTGGAAACAAAGTAGCAAAAAGGCAATGAAGGAGCACTTGAGGAGAAGAAATCTGGAATTTTATGAATCCTCCAGAATTTTATAAATTTTATGCTACCCTCTTATTTGATCGTACAGGATCAAGTCATAACATCAGGAAGATCCCATTGTAATGACTTGAATAATACTGCATTGCGATACCTAGATCCCATTGTAATGCTACTAATAATAAAATTATTACAAACTAATGAATAGAAAATGAGAATTAAAAACAATTTACCATTTAGTACGTTGACAAATTTTGTTTCTGAATATATATTAATGTAGGAATTAGGTGGGACAGAATGCCCATCCAACCACATTTAGTTCAGTGTCTAGGGTCACTGAATGAAGAAAAAGAAGCTTTTGAATATGAAAGGAATTTATTTACAGTAAAGAAAAAGACATTTACAATTACGACAGGACTATTTACAATAGAGAAAAGAAAAAGTATCACCCATAGATGCCACCAAGAGTCAACAATTGTTTCATGGCGAAACTACGTTACGTTTTTACAAGATGCATGATCGGAAACGATACGACCCTCTCTGGTCCCCGTCCGGCGAGCGAATGCCCAGTTCGCTTTTTCTCAAATTCTGACGTCACACGCGTTGGGTTGAGGTTCAGCGATATTTGTGATACCCGTGGCGACATCTATTGCAACAAATTGGAAAAATATTTAACAGCAATGGCCTGATTAAATCTTTACATTAATTAATTTTTTTCATTCAGATTTACTAAATTACGATCGCAATTAGTGCTTAAAACCAAAATAGCAAAAAGGTAATGAAAGAGCGACTTTAATGAAGGAGCACTTTAGCAAGAGAGAAGAAATCGGGAATTTTATGAATCCGGAGAAATTTCGGAGGGAATAAGAAAGAGATGAACATATTTGTTTTACATTTCACAAGTTCTGTCTGGCTTTAATGCAAAATTAATATTCCATCTCATTACTCGAAAAGCAAACAAACACACAGTGCGACAAAAAAGCAAGCTTCCAATTTAAACAGCAAAAACATCAAAACGTCATAAATTCTGCCCATAATTTAATTTTTGCGCCGTGCGCTCCATTTTTACACTATTAAAAAAAAGGTGGGGGGGGGGTCTTCAACCTCAACCGTTGCGTCATTTACACGGGCTGCTGAATGCCCCTGATTAGTTTTTAACGACGTCGCTCCCTTTTATTTGTTGTTCTCTCGCTTTTTTTTTTCTTCCTCGGATGATGTTACTGATCATAATCATTACTTTTGCTAATGAGTAGCTACAGATTGTTTTGGATTTTTGTTAGTAAGTGACAGGCGTTTATTAACTTTCACGAAATAGCGGAGGAAAAAAAAAGAATCAAAAGAGGATTCTTCCTCCCCTCCCTCCCCACCACCTCTCATGATGTCATTTCTTGACGCGAAACCTCACTTTTTGATTTTGCGTTCCAATTCTTTTGTCGCTTTTAAAAACTTTTATTACGTTTTGGTTTAATGCAAGAAATACATTGGTGACCTTGGACAATAAAAAAAGCAAATAAAACCGCAATCTTTGTTCAGTTGTTGCGGCACCCTCAAACAAAATAAAAAAGACTGATAAATAATCAGTCAAAAAATAAATATTAATAATAATAAAGCCTGAGAAATAATCAGCCAATAAATCAATAATAATAGTAATAAAAACTGATAAATAATCAGTCAATAAATAAATAACAATAATAAAAAAGGCTGATAAATAATCAGGCAATAAATCAATAATAATAATAATAATAATAATAATAACAAAGCCTGATAAATATTCAGCCAATAAATAAATAAATAATAATAACGACGCCTGATAAATAATCAGCCAATAAATAAATAAATAATAATAATAAAGGTTGATAAATAATCATCCAATAAATAAATAATAATAATAGTAAAGACTGAGTAATAATCAGCAATAAATAAATAATAATAACGGCTGTTAAATAATCATCCAATAAATAAATAATAATAACGGCTGTTAAATAATCATCCAATAAATAAATAATAATAACGGCTGATAAATAATCAGCCAATAAATAAATAATAATAAAGGCTGATAAATAATCAGCCAATAAATAA
>JAPMOQ010051452.1:991815-1010806 GCA_026543055.1 Argiope trifasciata
AGAATAGAATCAGCAAAAATAGTAACGCAGTAAAGATGTAAGTGAGATTTAAATGATACTTTCAAGTATCGTCAGTAAATAAATGGTTAGAGAAATAGAGAAAAATATATTCTCACACAATAACAGTGTAATGCAGTGAGTTGCATTAAAATAATTGAGAGTACATGATTATTCCGGCTATCAGGATCTAAAAGTGAGTCTTATGTCTTATTGCCAGTATGCTCCCCAACAACTGCACGCTGCTGCATGTAAACGTATAACAATCTCTGAAAATTATGTACAACACACACACAAAAGCGTAGCATAGAACGACTGGGTTTATTTACAAAAGCAATTTCCGTTACAACTTTCATGTTGCCATGAAATTAATACAAAGTTACAGTTTGATTTATATAACGTCATTCTCGAGCACGACACCAGCAAATGAAATTCAGAATATCGTTTTTCTATCAAAATGGCAGGAAAAACGAGGCCATTCGAGCTCCTTCTCCAAAAAATACACACTTTTCGAACATGAAAAAGCGCAGTCTAGAAACCATCTCACTTAGTTTCAGTCGTCGGATTGGAGCAAAAAGTTCTTTTAAGAGCAGAGGGGCTGAAAACCTTTCAGGAAAATGAAAGCGATTAATAAAATATTTCACCTCTATAGAGAAAGAGGGAGGGGGATATTTAAAAAAGGACATTAAACTCTTCTCTTTCACGTCACGTGTTGTTGTGGCCATGCCCAAGAACCGAAAAAAAAAGTTAGTTCGATGGGAAGTTTAGGTGCCGAGAGATAATGTATGTTAATCACATGGGCCGATCGATGTTCATTTTAGATAAGTGTTTTTTAAAGGTTTTCTACCCCACCCAATTACGGCCCATCTCATCAGGGCCCCCTTTTTTGTGCGTTCGTTCTGACAGCCCATTTACCAAATTATTTCCGTAAGTATGAGAACGGAAAGGAGCCCATTTTCTTTCGGGTTCAACTTTGTAAATAAAGATTAAAAGTTAAGCCGTGAAAAATGATCCAGAAGAAAGGCTGACGACGAGCTCTCGCAAAATTACGCGCATACTTTGGCCTTAGTGTTACGAATTGTGAACATCAAAATACAAATCTGGAGGGGAGGGAATAGATTCAATTACTTTGCTTCTATTATGAATCCGATTACTTAAAAAACGACAGCATTTATGCTGTCTGTCACTTTACCTTTGCCTAATTTGTAGTTAAGCAATGAAAACTGATCCAGAAGAATGACATTCAGAATGGCCGACGACAAACTCTCGCAGAAATTCGCGCATACTTTGGTTGGTCCCAGTGCTACGAATTGTAAACATCAAAGTACAAATCTGGTGATGGGGAGAAATAGATGCAATTAGCTTGCTTCTATTATGAAGATGATTACTAAAAACACGACAGCATATACACTGTCTGTCACTTTACCTTTGCCTAACTTGTAGTTAAGCAATGAAAATTGATCCAGAAGAATGGCATTCAGAATGGCCGACGACGAACTCTCGCAGAAATTCGCGCATATTTTGATTGGTCCCAGTGCTACGAATTGTAAACATCAAAGTACAAATCTGGAGGGGAGGGGGAAGGAAAAGATTCAATTACTTTGCTTCTATTATGAATCCGATTACTTAAAAAATGACAACATTTATGCTGTCTGTCCCTTTACCTTTGCCTAACTTGTAGTTAAGCAATGAAAATTGATCCAGAAGAATGGCATTCAGAATGGCCGACGACGAACTCTCGCAGAAATTCGCGCATATTTTGGTTGGTCCCAGTGCTACGAATTGTAAACATCAAAGTACAAATCTGGTGGTGGGGAGAAATAGATGCAATTAGTTTGCTTCTATTATGAAGATGATTACTAAAAACACGACAGCATATACACTGTCTGTCACTTTACCTTTGCCCAATTTGTAGTAAAGCGGTGAAAAATGACCAAGAAGAATGGCGTTCACAATGGTTGACGACGAATTCTCGCAAAATTGCGCGCATACTTTGGCCCCATTGCTACGAATTGTAAATACCAAAGTACAAATCTGGGAGGGGATTAAGGAATAGATGCAATTACTTTGCTTCTATTGTAAAGTCGATTACTTAAAAAACGACAGCACCTCAGCTTCTGTCACTTTGTCTAATTTGTATACTGGTGACTACGTAATATACAAATATACATTTAGATTGCATTCTAATACGCAAATCAAACTGAATTTTATTTAATCTTTTTATATAATCTTCGTCACGTAAAAACTTTTATCTTATCACCATTTCAGGCTAAATGGCAATAACTGGTTCATACACCGATATGGGATAACTTAAAATCGGTGCAAGCCCTTTTGAAAGTAAATGTCTGCATGGGAAATTAGGATCTGACATCTGTTCCAGACGAATCTTTTCAAAAGAGGGAAAATATTATTTAAAAAAAATTTAAAGTGAACTACTTCAACAGTTTTTAGCGGCCTTATTACTGAGAGTGGAGGAAGTCTTGTAAAATTATAAATAAGTGAGACTTTCTAAGCATCTAAATAATTTCGATTGAACAAATTATCCTTGCTTAACACATTGACTGCCGCAAACACACCTGTGTGTCATAAATAATATGTAATAGTACCAAACCATTTATCTTATTAGATGAAGCCTTCTCTACTACAGTTAAAAGAAGGGGTCATCTCATTAAATAGATGGTCCTGATATCAAGTGTGGGTAGTGGCAGGGAATCTTTAAAGAAAAAGAAAAACAAAGTAAAACAAAGACCTTACCTCTGATTTCCCCTTGGAGACACAATTAGGCACATTCGACGGTTCTATCGTTATGGCATCACCCTGCAAAGAAAAAGAGATGCGTGAATCAAACAACTCATGATGGTTTATTGTCTAAATAAATAAATAAAAAATATATATTTGGTTAGAAATGTTGTGAATTATGACACTTTACAAGCTCGCTGACAGTTATCTGACAGCGATTTTAGACAAAATGAGCATCTCTTGCTTTTTCAGTACCACTAACCAAGGCCAAGACTACGACTTAGCTACATCATGCTCCACATTCGCTTGCACAAGCCCTTTTTACAAGGTGACATATTCCCACACCTCACGGACAGAATAACCATGCCCAAACCGGGACGCCCAAATGATAGAGAAGATACGCCACCTCTATGCCAGGTCGCCGACTTTTGACTAGAAACAAATTTATATTTTTAAGTAAATAATAATTCTACCTTTAAATATAAATTTAAAAATTCGTTCGTATTATTTCGTGATTCGTTTACTTTCCATTTTTGTGCCACAGCAAAAATATATTTTTTAAAGTTGTAGCAAAATATCTCTCGTATCTCTTATACGTTACTTTAATAAAATCAATAGTAATGACTACGTAATCAGAACTTTGCATTTTCCAATTTTCCCCCGTGTTTTACGCAAAATTTTAGCTTTCTTAAAGTGTAAAGCGTCACACTTTCCCCTATTGGCTACTTTGGAGCTTTTTTTCGCAGTCTGCTTTTTCTCATGTCGTCAAAAGTCGCCGAATAAAATTTGGGTGACTTTGCGGCCGATAGTTCGAGCTACAGAGGTCTCTCAATATCGTCAATTTAAAAGAAAACAACTATATATATATATATATATATATATATATATATATATATATATATATAAAGAGTTTATTAAGGGCTTAAGAACGACTTTCCACGGCAGATATAGTTGGGCAAGGAACTTTTATGTCGAAAGATAATAAATCTTCCTGTGGGCATTATCAACAGTTTGCAACAGTTCTACAAAGGAACAAGCGACATCCACTGTAACTTTTTTTCCATTCATACGAAAGTATACACAGAAAAAGACATTGTATAAACAGTGCAGAGATTCCACTAGCTCAGCCAATGATCTCACCGCAAAAATCCCGGGGGCTGTTAATGTTTCAGGAGGCAATTTCTCGCCTCCTCCATTTGCTTGGGTGGAAATCACGGCTCTCCTAGCAGACCAATCTATTATGGAAGAGGAACGTGCGCCCGGACGAACAACGAGAATGTGCTCCGCGTCTGCGAACGAGTACCAAAATCCGTAGATAATAAAGGCGGCGAAAATGGAATTCGGTTAAAAGTGTTAACAGAAGTTTTCTTTTTATCGTACAGGAGCAGAACAAAATCTTCAGCCCATTACAAAACGTAAATATCAGTTGAAGATAGCTGATATACAATATCAGGTATCTCCAACGGATATTTGTGGATGGGTAAGATAGCTTACCCATTACAAAACGTAAATATACGATGTAAATACGTAAATACCGTTGAAGATAGCGATTATACTATATCAGTTATGATTCAACGGATATTTACTGATGGGTAAGATAGCTTACCCATTACAAAACGTAAATATGCGTTTAAGATAGTGGATATACAATATCAGTTATCTTCAACGGATATCGATGGAAGGGAAAGATAGCTTACCCATTACAAAATGTAAATATCCGTTAACGATAACTGATATACTATATCAGTTATGATTCAACGGATATTTATGGATGGGTAAGATAGTTTACCCATTACAAAACGTAAATATACGAACGAAATATCCGTTGAAGATAGCTGATGTGCAAATGGAATAAATTTTTACTCGATACATCTGAATATCTAGAGAAAGTTTTCACCTTCATCTTGCAGACTGAACTTTTGAGATGAGAATTTATCGAAACACTTACTCAAATGTTACGTTTTACACTGGACTTTTACTGTTATTTCCATTACCATAAGAATCTCAGATACGCATTACATTTCACTGTGTTAAGTGATTTTGGTCTTAACTGAATGCAGGTCTCAATATAAAAAGGAATCTACGATCTCAAATTTCAAATTATCATATGAGAACATTATTTTTTAAGTCATTATTTGTCTTAATTCATTTAAGTCATTCACCAGTTTAAAACGGTTTGAAACAATCACGAGGCTAAACAATATTTTTGTAAACACTAACTGCTAATTTCTAAGGTTATAAAACAGTTTCATAATGGATTAGTCTTAGAAGTCAAATCTTTCAATTTCTCTCATTTATGAATGAAGGAAGGAATATTTCCCCACTGGTGAAAAAGAGAAAACACTTTCATCAGAACTGTTATTAAACGCGAGTGAAGTTTTTCTGAGCATCTTATAAAAATTAAATTCTTTAATTCCCCCCCCCCCCAAAAAAAAATTACACTCAATAAAAATAACAGTTATGACGTCATGGTTTTTCGTCAACCGTTTGAAAAACGCATCTACTTTCAAAAAGAATACGTATTAATAAAGTAATACTAGTAAAAAAGCAGATCATCCTTATAAAAACTCATCTGCTTTCAAAAAAGCATACGTAATAATTATTGCAATACCAATAAAAGCAGGTAAAAATATACATGCACTTAAAAGATGTTGATGAATATTGCCATTTATGCCCTGTTCTTTGTCTACACAATTTAGAGCTTCAATTAATAGTTCCCTTCAATTATTCAAAAACCTTATAATTGTTATCTTTAATTATTCAAAACGAAAACCGGATCTCATGACAATAATTTGAAATAGTAGACAAGATGCTGACACCTCATTTTAGAACAAAGGGAAGGCAAATTTGGAGCTTAAGTTCGAAATTCATAAGAATGATGGTATAAAAATTAAAAAGAATGTTAACTTTAAAACATAGATAATAAACTGTTTCTTTTTATCTTCATTATCAATTAGATAAATCAAAATAGCAAAATCCGTAATTAAAAATTGCTCTTAGTTTTCGGTGGTGAATTTATCGCCCTATTGTGGCGAAATTTATATAAACATTGCCTAAAAAATATTTTAAATCTACTTTTAAATACACAGCATTTGGTTTAGTATATAATGTGAGAGTAAGAAAATGTATCCTTACAATAAACGAAACTGCTAATATTTTTCTCCACACATTGCGCAAGAATGCAAAAAGGATTAACCCAAGAAAAATGCAATACTGGCCTGCGAAACAAACCAGAATTTAATAGAGTTGATTAAAATACAATTAAAAGCCAATACAATTTTAATATCAAATTTAGTTATACGAACGCCCGGTTTTAAATCAACACTAGGGCTATTTTGCGACTGACTTCGTCATTTTAATATGCGGTCAAATGATGAGAACGACACCTGAATTGGCACCCCCTATCCAGACCACATCAGTGGGAGGACGTTTGGCCTGACAGATTTAACGTGCAACAGACCCCCTTAACACAAGGGTTCTTGGGTGGAGTTGAGTCTCGTACCTGAAACCTTCCGGTTCCGAAGCTGAGACATTACCACCAGGTCACCGCCCCCCAATATACAAACGATGGAAGTTCCACACCATACCAGCGGGAGGACGTTTGACCCCGACGGACTGAACGTGCACCAGACCCGCTTACAAGACGGTTCTTTAGTGGAATGGGGCCTCGAACCTGCAGCCCTCCGTTTCCGAAGCCAAGACCATACCACCACGCCACCGCGGCATCTCCCTCTGCTTCCGGTTGGAGTTTTTTGGGTTAAATTACTTGCCTATGCCTCCAATGAATCAAACAAATGGCGTGGCGAAAAGCAAACAACTTGTTTCAGAGTGAAATATTCATTCAGCATTGTTGCATCAAACGCTTTTTTAATGCACAGATGCAAGATACAGATGTACTTATATGACAATTAAATAAAATTAAATTGCAGATAAATTCCTAGTTATTTAAGCTTTTAAATAATGTCTTGCAGAAGAAAGCCTTCAACGATAATTCTTCAATTGCTTTTGTTAGGACCTGAGGCTGCCGGGAATTAAATAAAAAAATTGGATAATCATAAAATAGTTTGATATTTTCTTAAAGATTCATGTGTTTTTAAGATTCGGAAACTTGCGTTTTAAGACTGAATCCCCCCCTCCCCGTTTTACACTAGAATTTATGAGTTTTGAATAAGGTGTAAACGATAGTTTCAAATAATAAACTTAGGACCAGAAAAAAAAATTTGAAACTGTTTCATTCGTAATAAATCTGTCACCTTTTGATATAAATAAAAAGTAAAAACACGACATTCAGTAAAAAATTTAAATATAAATAAATCAATAAATAGGCACAGTTAAAAATATTTATTCCTTTCATATTCTTTTAAGAGCTAACGAAGTATTTATCAGAGTCTTTGGAATAACTCATACACCTCAAAATGGGTTGCCCAATCCTCCGTAGCACTTCTTACAGATACATATAACGTAATATGCACAAAATATTGA
The DNA here is from genome assembly GCA_026543055.1 of Argiope trifasciata. NCBI lineage: Eukaryota > Metazoa > Arthropoda > Arachnida > Araneae > Araneidae > Argiope > Argiope trifasciata. The sequence continues at coordinate 999,034 of JAPMOQ010051452.1, forward strand.
AGAATAGATGTTTCCAAAGAATTTTAATAATTTAAGACATTACTCAAAATTATTTAGCTAGCATCTATTACTAACTGAATATATAACCGGCGATTCTTCTAATGATAATGATACTTCTAACCGTATCTTTTGGCGCCAAAAGAAAGACATCCCTTTCCTTCACCCCAAAATGTAATAGAACATCTCCTTTCCAAGCCAAGTGACCCCTACTTTTAGGGTTACTAAGGTTTTTCTCGTGACGTTAAGACAGTAGGATGCTGAGATTAAAAAAGCTTCGCACTGCGTTTCGATGGATGCCGAAATGCTGGTTGGGCAATTCTTTTATCCATCAGAGGGATACGAAATCAATGAACAATCCGAATAGATTAAACATTACTTAAGCGGATTTGCATGGAAATGAATTTTTCTCTGAAACACAACCAGGACGGGGAATCATCACCGAGAAAGAGAATCTCAGCAAGTCTTAGAACGGAGGGGGGGTGGCGATGTCATTAGAATTCCGAAAGGAGGGTGTGGGATGCCGTAATTAAAAACCAATTTCCGCCAATGAATAATTTGCGCGCTCATCCGAAAGTCATCAAAAAGTCTTCGCAAATTATTATTCCGATAGATGCATTGATTTCTGTTCGTTAATTGCAGCCTCTAAGGAGGGGGGTGGGGACAACTTCGGAAGAAAGTTCGAGGCATTCGTCTTGTTTACCCCTCACCCCCAAAAGCCGCAGATTTGCTGAAGCAAATCGTCTTGCTCTCCGCAAACCGAAGATTTGCTCCAGCAAATCGCAGAAGGCTTCTTCACTCCAAATTTGATAGATCGAAACCAGAAAGGTTTTAGGGACAAGAATTATGTTACTGACTGTTTATAGAGCATTTTTTTTTTTTTTTTTACAGATAAGAAGGACATTCCCTCCACCCACCCCTCTTAATTTCCTTTTCGAATTCATCACCAAAGCCATCCTGTCGTTAATTTATTTCAATCAATTTAGGGGTCGGGGTGGGGTGGGGGTAGACTGACATCGCACCGAACTGTTCGTCAGAGCGAATTCGGTTCGAATAGAACAAGTGAAGAAGACGCCGTTCCATCCCAAAGTCAAGCAGGCGATCGATTCCGCTGACAACTTCCTGTACCTCGAGCGTTAATTTTGCAGCACATGTCGAAGACTTTTTTTTCCCTCCCAACCCGTCATAATTTACCTTTTGCGCGGATGGGATTTTAATTAAAAATGGGATCAATGCCTAATTAAAATGTCAGCGGCTTCTCCCGAAATTTTTTTTTTCACTCCTGATATTCCACACCCGCGGAAAAGGAAGTTCCTCCAGATTGAAAATCTATGGCACCGGAAAAATCGGGAGAATTTGACGCGCGGAGAAATTGCCCGTCAAGATTCGGCAGTGCGAAAAATGGACGCGGTCAGAACGCCAGACAAACTTTTCAGACATCCGCCTTTCCTCCAAGCGGCTTTTGTGGAGACGCACTTAAATTAATTGGACGATTAGCTATGCGTGGAAAAATGAAGTTCCCGTTTTATTTGAAGCTGGCACCTGGTGAGTTGCTGCAGCAGAAGAAATAATTTAGAAAATATTGTTTGAAATTGATATAGTTATTGTAAATAACGGCAGTAAAAACTATCGTTGTGGACGCCTTTTCAATAACAGTTCACTCAAATGATGGATATTACGCAATGTATAAGAGAGAATTAAGCAAATTAAATCATTTGGTATAACATCGACTCTTCAGGCACCACAGATAGTATAAACAACGGCAGTAAAAATATCGTTGCTGACGCCTTTTCTAGTACAATTCACTCAAATGATAAAAGATCCCCGTATGAGTGATACACTTCCGAAATGTGAATCAATCCGCGTTCTTAATTGCAATCAAACACCTTGATTTTATATCACAGCTTTTTATTAACGACGGAAAAACACATTCAAAAGACAAACTGCAAATTGTTGCCACACAGAACAAGCTAAATCAAACAAAACAAATCATTTCTAGGTTATAGGTGGACGGTTAAAATTCAGGCACGGAAAATAATATTGCACAGACATAAATCGAACACACACGTAAAATAAAAATTAAATAAAGTTAAATATTTACAACAAGTTACTGTTATCTTGTTTGATTAAGAATGAAGAGAAGAATGATATTCATTTTCTTGTCGCCAAAGGATATATAAAGGAGAAGCATAAATAGTATTTATTTTATTTTTATTATTCCATTCTACAAGCAAATATTCATTTTTATGTATTAAATTTATGTATTCTTTTACAATTGTAAAACTCGGTGTTCTTTCAGAATGGTAACTATTTATTGTATCTCGTAATTCGTTTAATATTCGTTCAGAATTCTCAAGTTTAATGTTGGAAAATGAGATAAAAAGATTTTTTTTTTAAAATTGATTAAACATAGAAAATATATCTATACCATGAAATATTTAATAAAGTAGAAAAGATATTTTTTTTGTCAATACAAAGACAGTGCAAAATTTTTTGTACTACAATATTTCGGAAGTTACTGCAAAAAAACGCTACAATTTTATTGAATATTTAATTAAAATTTCAAACCTCTAGGGCTGGTTCTCCTAAAACTCTCTAATAAAACTATTGTCTCAGAGGAAGACTTACGTTGCAACGACGTACAATAGCTAAGAAATATTCACGTTTAGTTTGAACTTAGCATCTTTACTGAATCCGTTGCGTCTCTTTAGTGAGTTTTTTGTTGGTTAATAGGTGAGGTAAAAAGATCTAACAATATTTTTTATACTTTAGATGATTGAATTATGTCTAAATCCGTCGCGTAATAGCAAGCAATATGTTGTCGAGCTTTTATCGCAATCGAATGAGTGGTATGGCACCGCATAAGAGACAAACATTCATTTTTATTTATATAGATTAAGGATAAGTAAAGTGAGGATATACGACCTGCATTTTATTCAGCCTTACAGAAGTAAAGATCATTAGGTTTTAGGTGCGTCTTCTGATTTCTTTATTTCAGATTTTGACTATTTTTAAAGTTATAATCATGTGAGAGCATGATATAGTTTTCACTTGAGGTTTTTGGAGCCTAAAAATACATAGGCAACAAATTGGCGATTTATCCCTTTTTTATTTTTATTTTGGAGTCGGCTCTCACAATATAGTGTTTGAAACATCTATCGTCTGCCAATGTAATTTTTATTTTGGAGTCGGCTTTATCACAATATCAATCGTCTGCTATAGTACTTTTTCCCTTTAAATCACAGTGTTATAAACCCGAGTGACATTTTAAAAAATAAACAAACAAGTTAAAATGTTATTTATTTAACCAATAAAGATTGTTATTACAGGAACAATTTCAATTTATAAAAATAGGGTTATTGGAAAATAATGTAGAAGATTGTCACATTTTGTCCCCAACTAAAGTTACAAATTCATTTCCAAATTATACATTATCTAAATTCTTACGAATTATCTGAATTAATTTAAGTCATTAATCAGTTTAAACCGGTTTGAAACACATCAGAGAGTGAGAGTGAAGAATATATAGAAAGAGACCGATAGAGATCTCGTGATTGTTTCAAACTGGTTTAAACTAGTTAATGATTTGAATTAATAAATACAAATAATAACATAATAATATTTTCTCGCATGATAACTTGAAATTTGACATAGTAGATTTCATTTATCCATATAATTAATTTTATTTTTTCTTTTCACCCCCTTTAGATAAATAAAGGCAATTTATCTAAAGGGGGTGATAATGGTTTATAATCGCCCTTATAAACAAAACCTAAACTTCGAAGGCAGAACTTTAATGTGACATTATGTGATGTTAAACTCGAGCACGTGACTGTACTTTTATTGAAATTACCACGTCATTCTATCAAAGTTTTATGACCATTTCACGATGGTCCGGTTTTTTTCTTTGCTTACTAAAAAATAGCAGGAAGGGCAATTTTCTAATAATAGATATCTGAAGCTCTCAGAGAAAAACTTTATCGAAGTAAACTAAAGCTGCAGCTAAAACAATAAAACTAAAAGAACTGTAAAAAACGACACTTATAAGATGCTTTTTTTGTTCTTCAAAAGCATTTGAAGGTAACGAAGGTTGCCTTCTTTAAATGAATTTATAAATTTTAAATTATTTTTATGGATACAATTTTGTTAGTGCGCTATAGAATAAATATAATTTTTCTTTTCCATTTTAGTTACTTTTATAACAACAATTTTCAATAATAGTGATAAAAATGAAATAGAAGAAGCTTATAATATGTAGTGGTAGATGAAATTCAGAATGAAGCTGAAAACAACAAGCCTGAAGTACTGAGCAAAGCATTCCCAGAGGAATACGCGACATGGAGGAAAAAATCTATTACAGGCGACTTCCCACTGTGAAAGGGGCGCCCAACATCCATAACGAGCCCCGGACAACCAAGAAGGGAGTACGAGGGGCGTGACCTGGGTGGCAGTTGCTTCCTTTCAAGGGGGAAGGGGAGATGACGACCCCCCCCGATATGACGACAGAGGAATGAAGCTTCTCCCAATTCCTTTTCTCTCAAAGAGAAGGCAAACAGCGAAACTAAAACGGAGACGACGATAAAATAATAACCTTCACGGGGTGGTGGGAGAGGTCCCTTTTCTTCCCTCGCCAGGGTCTCGAGGGACCTTCGGGGTACGCGAGAGGAGTTTGTTTAAGGAGTCCACTTCTGGCGAGGGCCGCTAACGAGGTCCTCCGCCCATTCAATCGGAAGAGAGAAAAAAAGAGCAAGCAGACACAAGAGGTAAGTATTTGGACACCCATTAGAGACAAGAAACGGCCTCCAGGAAGAAGATCTCAGACAAAGAAATCCTGACTGTCTCCTTTTTTTCCCCTTCAAGATTTTTCACCAAATGGGAATACGATTCAGTACAGAGCAGACTTAATTACATTTTATACACGTACTCAAATCTTTAGAAGTGTTGCTGTTGTTGTTATTTCTGATGGTACTAGTCATTGACAAACCAGCTGATTATAGAGACATTTGGAATTTAATCCGAATTTTTTTGGCGTCTTTCGTTTTTTTTCTCAGTGGCGCGATTTAAGACTAACAGTTAGCTACTCAAGCGTCACAACCCTTTTTACGGGGTGGACTTCATTCACTCATACACAGGTCGCAATATAAACCAGAGAACGATCAATGTTGATACAGTGGTAATAAGGTCTCATCTTCATAACTGTAAGGTTTCAGGTTCGAGACCCGATTCCACAGAAGAACTGCCTGTACAGGCGGTTGCCAGTTCAAATATTGTCGTCGTCGCTTGACCGCGGTTAAAAGTGATTAGGCCTGTTGCTATAGTGTTGGCGGGAATTGTACAAATGTGCAGGTTGAATTCCGCCAAGGATCGAACACACGACCTTCCGATTTGCAGCCGAGTAACATATCCCCTATACAAAACTGACCACGATGTTTAGTGGCTGTTACTGGCTTAGTAAGATGTCGACACAAGTCATTTAGATTTCAATCGGGATTTTTTTGCGTCTTTTGTTTTTTCAGTAGTTTTGTTTCAACAATATAAATGCTAAGCTCATGTTGGGATGTATGTTGATGAAAAGGTTGATCCTATGAGTAGTGGGTGTCACAGAAAGAGAGTGTTGTTGTAATTGTCCCCAAATCAAGCGGTGTCTTAAAAGGGGAATGGAGAGAAGAAAAGAACTACAATAGTTTGACAGATGGTATATGTCCAAGAAAGGAAGAGTCACTTTCGCCTTTATTCCTAATCGAGAAATAAAAATAAGAAGATTCCATACACTGATAATCCAAATAATATCTGGACATGGGAGATTTACTGTCTATTTCCAAATATCTGGAAGAGCGTTGGAAAATAAATGCATTTGTGGAGAAAGAAGTATGGTTTACCACTATTTAATGGAATGTATGCAGATCTCAGAGTTAAGGAAGGACTTGAAGATTGTCAATAATGATTTAAGTACAGTACCGATGGTACCAGGTCATCTCAAAACCCTGAAGGATAGGATGTCAAAGATGGACAGTTTCCTTCCAACTGTCTGAGAGTGTGCAGGTGGGGAGAAAGGCAGCCATAAACTATCCCGAAAGGAATGTTAGTTTGACGGATCGGTCCATGTAAGGTTGGACAAAACTTATTCAGCAGTCGTTCATATTGCAACGTTCAGTGGTGGTGGGATGGTCGGCTGTATATGAGAAGAAGTATAAATGCGAAAAGGCAGTGCAAAGTACTGGTCTGAATTGGCAAAATTCAGTTGCTGGACCAGAAAATGCCTGTTCCATGTTCCTATTCGAAATCAAACACAGTGTTTCTTTCTTCAGCTTTCTTGTGTTACACAGTGGGAAAAAAACCTAGGGAAAAATTTAACCCAGATCTACCATTTCAGTGAAAGTCACAAGTCAAATTCCGTTTCTCTACACAGTTTTGCTTTTCAACTTTCATACAAAAGACATGACATTTTTTTGTGTGTTCAGGAATATTTGGAAATGGAACTTTTGCAAAGTGTCGAGGTAGTATTTCAAATAGCAACAATTTTTCTTTGCATATTTCGAATAGAAAGAAAAGAAAACGAGAACTTTATGTTTTTTTTTTCAAAGCATATTTACCGATTAAGGTACCCTATATCATTAATCAGTATGAATAAAAATGAATGTATGTCTCTTGTGCGCGGTTGTACCACTCATCTGATTGTAATGAAATCTTGAATACTTATTTCTTGCACTTATTTGTTTCTTTTGAAGATGGAAAAAAATATTGCCAACTCTAAAGTCGTGAATAATAATAAAAGAATTAATTTCATTTACACTTCTCCTTTATATATCACTGGCAATGAATGTATTCATTTCCGATAAGAAAATAAATATTATTCTTTCTATTCTTCCTGATTAAACAAGATAATTATTTTAAATTTCATACGATTTTTCCAAAATTATTTTTTTCTGCGACAGCAACGCGCCGGGCACCAGCTAGTCAATAATAAATGCAGAAACAAAATTATGAAAGAGCCATTCATTGTGCAATCAGAGGCTTTTTCAGGGGCATTCATTATTCTGATACGGCTTTCTTTTGCGTGTGTACAAAGAAATAATAAACCAGACAAAAAAAAATCACGAAATGACTAATTTTTTAGCAAATCTTAAGAAATTAATTCTCTCAAGCATCATTGAATATGGAACAAGATTAATATATGCAAAAACCATCTCCAAGGAATGTTTGAAAAAAATAAAAAGGGCGGAGTGCACTTTTGGAGGAGCGAAATGGGTGAAAAAGTCATAAAAACATTAAATAACGATATTTTAAAATGACCTCCCATAAAACACTTCGTTCATTTCACTTTAAAGTACAGCTTTTGTAACAAAATTCTATTTGCACAATGGACACAAAACAAATTTACTCTTCGCTCCGCGCACAATAACGAAGGCCCGAGCAAAACGGAATTTAATAAAGAAGTTGGAGGAAAAAAGCACTTTTTTTTTATATAGATTCTCAAACAATGTCAGCAAACAGAATGAAAATAATAAAAAGAAGAAAAAAAAATGTTCTGGAGTATGGAAAAAAAACTAATAATAAATAAAAGGAATATTTGCTTGGTCATTTTTTCCTCCATCAGGTCTTTTTTTTCTTCTTCCAAATATAGCCAGAAGTATAAATTTTTTTCTCCCATAACCCAATTCTCGAAATAATAGTTGTCTGTCCATTCGAAAGAAGATGACGGAAAATAAATTTTCAGAAACGATAGAGAGAATCTAAGACAAAAATAGCTTCAGTAGAGTGCCAAAAGTCTATTTGTAGAATTGTATTAAAATGCTCCTTAAAAAAGAAGGGGGGGGGAGGCAATAAGTGGGAGGGACCAAATCTTTTTCTCACTAATAGAGAATTTGTTGGCGATGATGGGGAACAAAATCCAGATTGCAACATTAAAGGAGCAGGAAAAAAGATTGAAACATAGGAGCGAAAAAGTCAATCCATTCGCCAACGATTTAAATTTTTGGCGATGATGTGAATGATGAAATTTTTGGTGAACTTGTTGGCGATGATGGCAGCAAAATCCAGATTGCAACATTAGAGGAGCAGGAAGAAAAAGATTGAAACATGGGAGTGAAAAAATCAATTCATTCTCCAACGATTTAAATTTTTCCTCACCTAGAGAGTCGAATTCATTTCTTTACGTGTCTTAAATAACTCGATCATTCCCTTCGCATTAGAAGGAGATGAACTGGAAAATAGTTTGAAAAAATAAATACATCACGAATTTTTTGTTGTTGTTGTAGTTGTTTTCTAAGCGTGCTTAAACAGAGAGTTGAAGAAAAAGGCGAAAATACGAAGGCTCCTTCGATCGATTAAAGGAGAGATATTAATCCTTGCTCGAAAAGTCAATCGCGTTTCAAAAATAAGCGAGCATTCAAGTTTTTTTTCCAATCTCCTTTCTCACCAATTACGCATCGCGTCGAATTAATTCCGGGCTTTTAATTGAAGTTAGCGTTAGAATGTTTAAAGAGAGAGAGAGAGAGAGAGAGAAAATAATATTCCGCGCATTCATTTTGTTTTGATGAGATCCAATGTTCAAAACGATTTTAAATGCATTTCATGGATTGTTTCATTTGAATGCTGCTTTATTTGTTTCTGAAATATGCAGTCATTCGTTGCTTGTTTTTTAAAAAATGAACGTTTGATGGTTCTGAACTTTTCAACAGATGGCAGTCCAAGCGATTTTCTTTTTAACATTTGACAAATTCAGAAAATGTATTTCATTCTAAGATTTAGATTTGTTATTTCCATTACGTATTCACAGTCTTTAGTCTACTATTCTCAAATCTAATCTTTCAGGGCCAGGGAGTGTGATTTCAGGAGGAGTAATTTTCTACTTTATTCAGTGCTATTTTCTATTTGTTGAGAGAGTAAATGGGTCAGGAAAAGTAATTTTCTACACTATTCAATGTTGTTTTCTATTTGTTTCCGAAATGTGCAGTCATTGTTGCTTGTTTTAAAAAAATGAATGTTTGATGCTTCTGAACTTTTTCGACAGATGGCAGTCCAAGCGATTTTCTTTTTCCCATTTCACAAATTCAGATAATATTTTTCATTCTAAGATTTAGATTTGTCATTTTCATTACATATTCACAATCTTTAATCCTTTGCTCTTAAATAAAAGCTTTCAGGGCCAGGAAGAGTTATTGGGAATGTTGAATTCACCAGGAGCTGGAGAAGACTAACACTTTTCTACTTTATTCAGTGTTATTTTCTAACATATGTTTCATTTAATTGCGATAATGTGAAAGAAAAAGGGCAATCAAAAATTTTTTGTCACTATTCATTCTCTACATTAGTTAATTGGAAGTTACATTACAAAATTAAGTATTTCTGTAGGATACAATGATTAGGAGTAAGAACAATTCCACACTTCACAGATCAGTATTTTAATAACACTATTATTTTCAAGGAAAACACTACAGCAGCAGACTATAGGTAATTCAAAACCTATACCGTGAAAGCTGACTCCGAAATGAAGCTATAGCAGCACACGATAGGTATTTCAAAAGCTATAGCCGACTCCAAAATAAAAATTACATTACCAGACGATAGACATTTCAAAAGCTATACTGTGAAAGCCGACTCCAAAATAAAAATTAAAAAAAGGATAAATCGCCAATTTGTTACCGACGCATTTGTTGCCTTCATAGTTTGAGGTTTCAAAATACCTCAAGCGAAAACATATAATGTTCTAACGTCATAATAAAAATTAGGGAATCTAATCCTTGTCAGAATCGCACACAGAACATAACACACATCCGTAGTTTTCTGCAGTCTGTGAGATACTTAAACTTCCGCCCCACCAAGTCCAACTCAGGAGAATCGCCATCCAATCCGAGATATTTCAGTTCCAGTATGAACGAGGCCCTTCCCTCCGATGAGCCCCCGACCGCCAATTAATGAGGAACATGAACATCAGGAGAATGTGGCCGGTGAGAATACCATTCCGTCTGCAGTCCATCGGAATCGGCCGTAAATTAAAGGACGACGCATTTCTAAATGACGGCGTGGACAAAGGGAAGGCGAGCGTGGGAAGACGTCTTTATGAGGGTAATGGCAAACGACTTCTAGCCTGTGGCCACCCCGGAACAATTAATACCGCCACTTAAGGGGCGCATTCCGGCCAACCGGGGCGTTCGATACTCGAAATGGCTCGGACCACAGGAGGTTGATGTCTCTATACGGCACAGAATGACAGCTTCTTGTTTCTGGTTCCTCACAATATTCAATATGTGAAGATACGATACTGCAAAGGTGAAAGTATTGTTTTAATTTAGCTTAGTTTAGTTATATGGACTAACTTCGTCAAATAAGCAAGTTGGGGAACAAATTGAGGATATGATTTCTCCATCTGATTGTGTTTAGTTTAATTATATTAACGTCCCATTTTGAAGCAACACTGAGCAGCGTTGGTCTGATGGTACGGTCTCGGCTTCGGGAACGGAGGATTGCCGGTTCGAGACTCGATTCCACCGAAGAGCCATGGTATGAGAGGGTAACTTACAAGTTAAACGGTCGTTCCAAACGTTCTCTTGCTGGTGTGGAGAGGGGGTGCTAGCTCAGTGGTCTTCCGTTCGAGGTTCAAAATGACGATGAAATTAATATAGTATTCCTAGTATTGCTTCAAAACGTGAGTTGACGGATAATTTGGGAATCCCTGATCCACTGGCTGGACAAGAAGGGTAGTGTGGGAATATCTGATCTACTGGTGGGACAAGACAGATAGTTTGAGAATTCCTGATCCAAAAGAGACATGCAAGATATGAGATTAAACCATTGCATGTAACATTTTCTCGTTATAAAAATAGTATATCAAACAAATAGGCGATTATAGAATCAATTAGCATAAGTAGGATAAACTGATAGTTTGTAGAGGGAGTCTCTTGAATGCAGGATCAACATTAATTTTCCACCAGCAAAATTCTCATTTTCCCCAACTCTTTGGAGTCAGAAACTCAAAAATCAAATCAAATATATTCCATCATATTTACATACAGACTCACACACTCGTTCCAGGAAATAAAAAAATTGTACTGTCCCTTCTATTTACCCCGAGATCAGAAATAACGCATCACTCCATCACTTTTGACATTCCATTCCAGAACTCTGAGCTTCGAACTCAGTCTACCAGCGAAATACCTATACCCACATCTTAACGCGGAGGAGGGAAGGAAAAAAAGCAACCTATTGGAAGGGGGGGGGGGATATGAAAGAACCTTCCAAAATCTTCTCCAAACACATCGGACAGAAGTTTTGCATTAAAGGTTAGATCTCCAGTCAAACTCAAAAAGTCAAGGCGGGAGATCTTCCACGCACGAAATCACTGATCTAGAGAGGATCTACTTTCTTCCGCCGATGCTCGCAGAACGCCATGCTTCGGGCCTGTCACCGGGTTGGAAAAGCGGACGATATTAGTGCGCGCTTATCGGCCGAAAATGTGTTGGCGAGATAAAAAATATAAAAAAAATCCCCATTTCGCTGGAGGAATTGATTCTTGACAACTGGGGCGAAGTGTTACCGGGAATTCCAGAAATCGGATTCCTTTTTTTTTTCCCTCCCATTCGTCCGGGAGTGACACGCGCATGAACGGAATGCCTGCTCGAATTTCGAACATGTCACATTCACGGTGAGGTGGATAAAATAAAATTCGGTGAGAAACGTACATTCTGTCGCGATCCGGACCGATTCCCTGGGCGTTTAGAGATAACCCAAAGTACAAAAATACATTTGAAATGGGAGAGAATCCTGCACATCACTT
>JAPMOQ010051452.1:1010816-1033363 GCA_026543055.1 Argiope trifasciata
GTAATTTCTATTTGACTGTCAAAGTCGCCAATTCCGACATCAAGTCGGCAAGTACAAAAATATATTTGAAATCGGAGAGAGTCCAGCTTTTGGCGGTGAACATCACTTTGCCCATTGCCTAAAATTGTTTGAAAATTTGCTCTTTATTTTTCATTTTGGGAAAAGATGAATAAATAGGTTTAGATATTGTCCATCTAATTCTAGATGACTAACAAGATTTTTTTCCCAATTTCTACTATTAGTTCGCACTTTCTCTACTTGTATCTTGTTCACAGTTTAAATTGTTAATAAAATACTTTTTATTCATCCATTCAAGTTCAAATACATTTTTAAATAAAACTTATAGTGGATGACACTTGATTTTAATGCAATTTTTGGTTTCAAATATTACTTGATTCATTAAATTTTCCTAGTAATTTCTATTTGGCTGTCAAAGTCGCCAAATGACCGCCACGCTCTATGATTACTGATGCGACACCCGATCATAAATAATAAAAGATAAATATATATATATATACAAAAAAAGTGGGAATTGAATTTAAAAAAAATTATGTTACTTGTTTAAACTTAGGCCATTTTTTTTGATAAACTTGGTTTTGATAGTTTAAATGCGATTTAAATTCAGTGGCAACTGGCAAATATCATAACTTAAAAGAGCAAACTAAGTTGACAGATTCTATTTTGCTCTCAGTTTCTCTAAAAATATATGTTTACAATTATGAAATTTTTTGGAAATGCTACTTGTCTAGACAATAATAAAATAAAGGAATCAAAAAATGAACCAAAGGAAACTGGGAACAATGGAAATAGTCAATGCATTCTATGAAATAAAAAAAGATAATTTGGCGAAAGGCAATTATCTTCATTAATGTTAAAATATATTAATTAAGGTTAAAGGACAAAACATCATTACACTAACATAAAACAGATAAAAAGATACATGAGCGTAAGTATTTAGTTTAGTTATACCACGGGTGACCGAGCTCCGCTCGGAGAAAACTGGTATCGGAGAAACTTATATGCTTGGACTATGAAAACTATATGGTGTGGGAGAAACTTATATGCTATCGTCCAACGATTCTAACAGATGAAATGGAGTTTTTAGGCTAATTAGTAATGAGGAAATTAATACTAATATTAAGTAGTCATGTTAATTCAAAGTAGTTTAGTTCCAAGGCTTCTCATTTCAATAATTATGTATTGATTATTATTTCAATAATTACGTAATTATTACAGTATTCACATTTCAATAATTATGAACTATAATTATGTGTGTATTAAAACTCATACGCACATATATTTTTCTATCATTATGTATATGGATTTATTTTAAAGCCTTTCCCCCAAAAAAGAAAGAAAGAAAAACCTTTTTATAAAACTGAGATCAAAAGGAACGAAAATAAAAAGTTCTTCATTTTAAAAATATTCATATTGGATTTCGCTTTAAATATTAAGATTCTTGAAACTTCATTTCATTTTCGATTCCACATTTTTCTTTCAAAAAAATCCCCACAGAAGAAAATTTGTATTTGATTCTCAGAGATTTACAGTAAAACCAATAACTTAAAAAAACATTTCATAAGTTTTGGAGTGGACTGGATATCATTGTGTATCCTATCAAAAAAATAACAGATCAAAATTCTCTTCTTTAAATAGAGAGTCGAAACAATGGCACGTTGTAACCAGATAAAATTATTTTAATTTTAGGAAAGTTTCAAGGAGAAATAGTTTCACCAAAATCCAATTTTTCAAAATATTTTCTTAGAACGTAGTCGGATACCTAAAGTAAAAATGTATAATAGTTTAAGAGTTTTATACAGATGCGAATGGCAAAATATCGTCAATAAAACTACAAGAGATTATACTCCGCTTTCGTTGAAATCAGAAAGAAAAACTTCTATTAATTTTTAAATGCATTGTTTATTGCGCCTTCCTACGAAAAACTAATTTTGTTTCTCAAAGACGCAAATGCTCTGGTTTCATAACTGTACTTAACCGCGACTCTGTTCGCGTGGAAATTTTGATGTGTGTGAACGAAAAACTATCAAATAATGACAAATAAGAATAAAAAAACTAACCTAAAAACGATACATTTAAAAGTAAAAGCATATATGAAAAATATATAACATAAATACAACTTAATAACAAAAACACACAACTAACGTAAAAACCATTTATTTACAGTGTACACCCGAAATAAAACAAAACAGCAAATCGAGTCCGGTCAAATCCATATTATTTATCGATCGAGATGGAGATTGCTACAATAGTATTGTGCACATCCTTTTTAAACTTTTCATTTAAATGAAAACGCAGTTTTCGACAATCAAACGCGAATGCAGTTGATGTCACAACAATCACGCGCGAACTTTCAACGCCAGTTGGTGTAACGCACATGTCTGACTTTCCTACGCTAGTTGCGGTAATGCAATGTAGAAATTTTTTATTTCCTAAATTCTGTTTTCTTTTCATTTAAAAGTATCTCAGAATGAATCCGGAAGATCGATTTATTAACAACATATGATTTTAAATGTATGAAACACAAAGAAAATAAAGAGAATCGTTTGAAATAATCGGTCGAACTTCTGTAAAGCCTAACCTAATTACTGTTAGGGAAAAAACAACAACAACTGGAGCCTTGCTCATGTTTGGCGGGATTTGGCCTCAGCTTTTTAGAGCGAAAGTTAGTTTTGAATGAAAAAAAAAATGAACCCCTCCCTGAACCGGGATAAAAAGTAGCCTCTGTTCTATCCCTGGTTACAATCTCTCTTTGTGCTAAATTTCAACCCATTCCATTCAGCTGAGATTGAGTAACAAACATCCGTCCAAATATTCACATTTATAATTTAGTATTTAAGAACAACAAACAGAGAAGAAGAACAAATCTCTGAATCGGCCCATCAGCCAGGATATTCGTTCTGAAGACTCAAATTCTCTCCGCATTCGCAAAACACGAATTTCTTTTCGCAACGACTCAAGAGATAAAAACAGATAGGGACAAATCCCTTGCTCGAACTGTCAAATCTCTACAGATCACAAATGATGGACACATACACATTACAGACAAATTCTCCCCTGTCGTTCTCCCTCCCCTCTCCCCTTTACGAGGGTTGCGGCGAAGCGAGTCTGGTAAGAACATTCGGCTTCAGAATGTTTCTCTACGCGGAACCGCTGAACCACTCGTGAAGTCCCCCTCTACCTTAACAACATACATACAATGAACCCCCTACACACTTGAATATAAAAGAGTACCATTAAAAATATTCACAAAACGTTGTGATCATGGAAGTTGTATTTGGATTAAAATATTCACAAGACGTTTAGAGGATGAAGTTGTATTTAAATTAAATATTCACAAAAGGTTGAGATCATAGAGAAGAGTTATAATTGGATTAGTCGGATATGGTGTTTATTATGTCTTAAGAGGTGGGGGGTTATGCAAGATATCCTAAAAAGACTGATACACCTTTTAATCCTTAACCTATTAGAGATAAAATGTCATTATAAATAGCAAAATAATTCAAAATAAGGTAAGGGATTAGGCAGGTTAATGAAAAAAAAATATCTTATTATTTTTTTAAGCTACACCTTTTAAATTTTTGTGTAACTCCTCTAGACAAATTTAGTAAATTATAAAGTTTTAATTTTTTATGCAACAGCTTCATTATTAAAAATTGCATGCTCGCATCTTTAAAACTGAATCATTTATACTTACTCTAAAACTGAGCGCTCTGCAGAGGGACCCAGGTAGCACAATCTATTGTACTATATTGTAAGATATTATATAAATGACATATTCCACAAAATTAAACAATATTGTGAATATTGATCAATATCATACAAAATTGTTCGATATTTGTGTGTTATTAGGGGGCCAAATACCAAAACATGTAAACAATTTACAGCGAAAGACCCATAGTCTTAGGGTACGTTGTCATCTGCATACGATATTTCACTTCCAAAAACAGGAAAACGATTGATTCAATTTTTGAAACTGATCAAAAATTGTGAAAGGAATTTGAACTTTCGAGTTGCAGTGAATGGAGCAGAACTCCTCCAAAATGCTTCAAAAACGCGGATGCCAAGAAACTGAGCTATCTTCCTTTTTAATAATCAGCAGCAAGGTACCATCAGCTCATGACTACCTGCCTGCGTCTTGTTATCGCACCTGTACGAAAGAAAACAAAAAGTCATGGCTGCAAGTCACTCCAATTAACAGAGTGCAGAAAAGATGGAGATAAAATAAAGAGATTGGTGGAGAGGGGGTTGGCACAAAAGAGTCGCGACACCCGACACAAAAAGATAGGAAACAAAATAATGAGGACAATGAAAGATGATTCTTGGAGACATCTCCTACCTAATCCGGTAATGTAAAAACCATACATCTAATGGGCTTCAGTGACGCTTTTTTTGCTGCTTTGAAAGACGCGGGGGAACAATTTCTTTCCTCTTCGGTCTTTGCCGTGAGATTAACGAAGTCATTTGTCTAAGATAGGTGTTGTTACGCAGCCAGACGCACAGTGGACTAAGTTCCGTGGAGCTTCTTAAGATGGATTCAACAATATTGGGAGTCAATTAAATTCTGTTGGGTCGGTACATAATTATAAAGCGTTTATTTGATCAGCTATATTTTTTGATAAAAATTTACAATGTTTTATAAATTGTGGAATGAAACTTTTCTTCCACTTTCAGATTATAAAAATGCCTGTCGATAATCATTCTCCAATTCGTTTATCGGTCGGTCTAATGCCACTTGGACCACTAAGCCTAAGCCACCACTAAGCCTAACGAGATTGAACTCTTTCGAATGAAGGCAGAAGTGCGCGCCTTTCGTTGTGAAGGCAAAGTTCAGGTGAAAGGACGACTCTGCTCAAGCACACAAGACACAATCCATTTTAGAGGGCGGTCGAACTCATCCATCCATCCGAAGTCAGAATTCAGATCCAGAACAGGGACCTGATTCAGTACCCCCAGAGGTATCATTTAGGATGGGAGCTCGGAGGACTTTGCAATCACGGCCTATTCAACGTGCCCCCACTGCCATGAGCCAAAACGGCGGTCTTTGGCCGATGATTAAATGTTCCGCATTGAAGTTGTCAGCAAGCATTCGAGTTGTCCAGCTTTCGTCCCTTTCCACGGTTGCCCAAAGTGCCTGGTCGTCGAAATCCGATGGTCGATAAGTTCCTGCCTTATCTTCCAAGCTACTGCCGCCAGATTTGAAGCGGGCAAACGATTCCCTGCATCGACTTTCGTTGATTGAGCTCTCACCGATAAGTTCGTTGAGATGGCGAAATGACTGCGTTGGCTCCTTTCTCAAAATGGTACCACAGAAAATCGCTTGTTAATATGATCACATTTTGATAGTAAGGATGTGCAATAATGAATAAGAGAAAAAAATGTCTTATAAATATTTATAAAATTAAAAAGCAGAAATTATTTTTTAAGGTTATATCTCCTAATTAATCTAAAATTAAATCAAAGATGTTTAATAGCTATTTAAAACAATTCTTACAGAAAAAAAAAGTCGATTGTGGTAGCACAATCACAAGTAGTGCCGAATGACCGAGAGGACAAACGTCAGAGTCGAACCGGAACCGGCCAGGGATTTCTTCGGATCCTGTGTCCCATTAGCTTTTGTCCGGCAGCGAGTAATACGAGACGTGTAGGAAAGTGCGGCCCTCCACTTATTAATTCCGAGCAAATACCGCTGAAAGGATTTCCAGGGGGACTCGTTACTTGGGCCCTCGACATTTTGGGAGGAAAAATTCCGAAGAGAGTGTTCTACTACTGGAAAAGTATAAGGAAGTAAAAAAAAAAAAAAAAAAAAAAACCGGCAGCCATATTTTAATAAAATGAGAGCAGAGTTAGAATACAAGTGCTACGAATTTGGAAGAACTAAATAAAATTTTGCTGTCATATTCTGACCAAATTGTTTTACTACTGGGAAACTATGAGAAAGTATAAAAGAAAAATGGCAACCATATTTCAATAAAAAAAGAACAGAGTTAGAATACGAGTACTACGAACTTCAGAGAGTTCACATTCTCTCTCTCTATACAAATCTTGTACAAATTTCCAATTGTTAATAAAGTATTTGTTATTCATCTACTCGAGTTCAAATACATTTTTTAAAACTTGTAGTGGATGATACTTCAAGTTAATACTGTTTTTTTTTTTAAATATTAATTCATTAAAATAAATTTTTCCAATAATTTCTATATGATCGCCAAATCACCTAATGGTCGGCAAGCTCTAAGATTACAGACGCGGCGCTCGATCGTAAATAATATAAGATATATATAAATAATATAGGAAAATAAGTAGGATGTGAATTTAATAAATAAATTTTTCTAGTAATTTTTATATGGTCGCCAAGCTCTGAGATTTTGGACGCTACACTCGATCGTAAATAATATAAGATATACATAAATAATATAAGAAAATAAGTAGGATTTGAATTTAATAAAAAAAAATTCCAGTAATTTCTACATGTTTGCCAAATCACCAGACGGTCTGCAAGCACAGGCATACTTCAATATAGCGATACTTAATATATCTTATATTATTTATGATCGAGTGTCGATCATAAATAATATAAGATATATAAATAATATAAAAATAGCTAGGATTTGAATTTAATAAATAATTATATTAATAATAATTAATTATATTATATTATTATATATAATATAAATAATAATTATAAGGCTGAAAATGAAAGCAAACATGATGAATCTTATCAATTCAATTTATCAGCATGTGCTACATAAATCTCCAAGTGTGTAAAACTTCCTCAAGATATAATTCGAAAAGAAGAAATATTTACTTCCTCAAAAGTATTTGAAATTCAGAGGCATAAAAAATGAGCAGCAGACTTGTTCCTGTTGATAAAGTAAAAAAGAAAAGTACATAAATAGAATCTACCAGCAGCATGCTTTTCAGCCGAAGGCTATAGAGAAACTCCTCTTTTTTCTTTGCTCGGCAAAGAACTTTACTGACCATCGCGACGTCCAGAAATCTTCATCTTAACCTCAAGATTTATTTAGTTAGCCTCCTTCTCCAATAGCGAATGGAATTGCTTTTCAATCCGGGGGGCTCTCTTCTTTCCACTTCCAAACTTGAAATCGAAATTTCAGTTTTTATTTATTTGTTTTCTTTTCCTCCCTCCCCCCCCCCCCCGTGCTTTTTCTGACTTCTTTGTAATCGAGGCAGTGGAGAGGACAGGGCCGATCAGGAGAGACATTGACAGGTGGGTGACACTTCTCCGAATCCGGCAGAAATGTCAAGGAAGACCGGATTTCTTGTTCGAATCCCCCCCCCCCCCCCTTTTAAAGAAGAGGTATATTCATACCTGAAAGAAACTTATCGCAAGAGGAGGGTATCGAAAATGCAATTTAAAAAGGAGAAGAAATGGAAAACCCTCAAATAGCATTTTTGGAGTGTTTTCTTATTTATTTTGGAAGAAGAGGGGGCCGTTTTTTTCGAACTAATCAAGTAGAAACTCAGGTGGAGGAGATCAGTGCAGCAATAGTAGGCGGTGTATTTTGGCTGGTTGATTCAAATATAAATATTGATTAGGATATCCAAGAAAATTAAATGACACAAATTCTGACTATTTATATTTGATATTATTCTGAATATCTGACTATTTAGATCTTTATTTTAAGCGGACATGATAAAAAAAAGTTGAACTATTTATCTACGTATTGATGGAAGTGATTATTCTGCAAACTTGTACGACGATACGACAATTGTCAATAATAACAAATAGTTTGTGAAGTAAATAACGAATCCAAACTATCGAAAAATATTGTTTAAACAATCACTGTGCTTTATTAGTTTGGTTAACTAAAAACTTCCAATGCGACAATTGTCAATAATATAATAACAAATCCAAACTATCGAAAAATATTATATATATAAAGGAATGGATGGGACAAAATGCCCATTCAACCTCTTTTAGATCAGTGTCTAGGGTCACGGAATGAAGAAAAGAAGCTTTTGAATAAAAAAGTTAAATTTATTTACAGCAAAGAATACGGAAAAGACATTAAGAATTATGACAGGACAGGCTATTTACAATAGAGAAAAAAGTATCCCTTTTAGATGCCACTAAGGATGAAACCTAATCAAGTGTTTCACGGCGAAACTATGTGCCCCCTTTGCGTATTAAAGTATCTTATTACTGAAACGAACGGCCCTCTCTGTCTCCGTCTACCAAGCGAATGTTCACAGCTCACTTTTTCTCAAACTTGACGTCAGGCGTCCTAGACTTTGGATCAGCGGTATTTAGTGGTATCCATGGTGCCATCTATTACAACAAAATGAAACTAAATATGGAATAGTAATGGCCGCTAATTAAATCTCTCTCTCTCTCTCTCTCTACACACACACTATATATATATATATATATATATATATATATGCACACATAAGCATTTAATTTTTTAAAAGCAGAATGGCTGTTTCGCAGACACTGTTTTATTTCATCACGAAGAGGCAATTTTGAAAAGCACACAGAATTGAACGAAAGGCAATTAGACAAGAAACGCGAAAACAAGTAAGTATATTTATGTCGCCTCCAAGAGGAAAAAAAAAACAACTAGAAACTTCTTTTGTTCATTCTGCCAATGAACTAAACAGAATGTCCACTGGAGGGATCGACATCATTTTTCTTTGGCAGAAACTTTCTTCGAGAAGGGACAGAAAAACTTCTTTCCGTCACCGTTTTAATCAGGGAGGTCACCTGCGATCGCGGAAGGAGAAAAAAATCGACCGAACATTCTTGGGAAACTCCAGATGAAGGGTCGGCATTTGAATGAAATGTGACAGGACCTCTACGAGATTCAGAAATCCTTCCATCAAGCGATTCGGCTCTTTTTTTTATTCGCTTGTATGAAATGTTAGTACAGCAAGAAGCAACTTGCTTTCATATTACCACATTGAAAAGAAACAATTATTCTTCGTACTCGAATGGTTATAACATTGGTCTCGTAGTCAAGGGATAGAGAATTCAAATCTCGGTGTATTTAAAATTTGTGTACATATTTTTCCTTGATTTGTTTCTCCTTTATTTCACGTTCCAGAAGATTCTGGATTTTTCAGTGTTCATTTCTTAAGTGTGTATATTACCACATTGAAAAGAAACGATTAAGTCTCCATAGCTGAATGGTCATAACATTTGTCTCGTAGTAAAGCAATAATGAGTTCAAATCCCGGTACATACAAAATTTTTGTACATATTTTCCCTTCATTTCGTGTTCCAGAAGATTCTGGATTTTTCAGTGTTCATTTCTTTAGTGTGTGTTTATGTTAGCACATTGAAAAGAAACGATTAAGACTCCATTGCCGAATGGTCGTAACACTAGTCTCGCAGTCAAGCGATTATGCGTTCGAACCTCGATGTATTCAAAATTTGCGTGCATATTTTCCCTTGATTTGTTTCTCCTTTATTTCGTGTTCCAGAAGATTCTGGATTTTTCCTTAGTTTAAAAGAGAAGTACTCTGGACTTTTCTTTAGTTTACCAGATAAGCGATCTAGATTTTTCTTTAGTTTACCAGATAAGTGCTCTGGATTTTTATTCAGTTTACCAGATAAGTGCTCTGGACTTTTCTTACTGTCTCCAGAGAAGTATTCTGTAACTTTTCCTGCTGGAATAAAAGTCTAAGATATCTCTGTCACAGTGTTTGTTCTCAGTTCAGAGTTGAGTTAATAAATTGTTTGAATTCTACTTCCTGCGTGCTCTTGAGTTATGTCTACACAACAATATCTGAGAGGAAGCGCTTTTACTATGACAGCTGAAATCAAGAGCACAGCTGACAGTGATGTTGTGGGGTTGAGTTCGATCATTGTTGAAAATCTCACGGAGAAATTAAAACCGCCGTTTTACCTGATCTATCAACGCTATTCTGTAGATGGAGTTTTTAGAGGTCGAAAAATAAATTGATGATTTCAGACCTTTGAAGATATCAGCGTTTACAGACATTATTTCACAGTAAAACATTCATTCGTCCATTTTGATTAAAATATCTTTAGATCAGTTTTGAAAATCTGACGGAGAAATTTTTTCCTTTTCAGATTATTTTAAGAATAGTTTACTCAATTATAAAATTTTTCACGTTTTTTCAATCTCTAAATCGAGCCCGACTTCAGGATTTTCAAATGCCTTTCAAAATCTATCCTTTTCTCCTGTCTGATCCCACTTAAAGACAGCCTAAATATCTCCGACTCTAGTAGATTTTATCCTTCCATTTTAAAAACAATAGAGATCCCATTAAAGAATTGGATGCCCATCTTAATGCAAATTCTCATAATGGATCGCACATAATGGAAAAATAATTGAAAAGGTCGTATATGATATATTGACTCAATAGAAACAGTCATCTGACAGATCCTTTGTTCAACGAAATAGAGAGCCATTTTGGATTATTTATACTGAGGTATACTTTTGAAAGATTTTGAATGTAAGACAAAATAAAAAGACTGGCCAAATGATTCAAGAAAGGATCGATTTTTCTAGAAGTTCCACTAGAGTGGTCTTATTCTAGATTTTTTCTTCTCCATTATTTATTTTCATTTTAAAAAAATCCAATGATTCTATGGAACTGCGAAGAAACCTGTGATACTAAAGTTGTTAACTGAAAATATATTGAATAGTAAGAATAATAATTGAAGGCAAAGATGATAATAGATAATAATAGTTGAAAGCATGTTGCATTATTAAAAAAAATTAGAAAAAAAAATTAGTTCCAAAATTAGAAAATGCAGTTCAATGGAGATGACACTTTTTGAACATGCCTCTTACTGGTTGAGATATGATTTTTTATTTTAATATTTAATAAATCATTTAATATTGCATTATCATTATAAACATAATTGCAAAATGATTTTTTAATACCCATAAATTAATTTTTTCAGGAAACATGGCGATTTAATTTTTCCATGCTCAACTATGAAAAAAAAAATCTCTTCCTTTTTTTGTTATTGAAATCATAAACAGTGGTACACAGATGTGCAAATGATATGTGGCTACCTTAATCAAAATTATCCAAAATTAATATTGTCTTTTTCTTAATTAGGGATGGAAATGAAACTGACAGCAAAAGTTGCAGAAAAAGTATTTACTGAAGCGGTAAAATATCACCCTTCACAAATTCGTGGGCGAAAAATCCCCCTATTTCGATACCTCCATGCAGAAACATAATATGCCATAAGTTCACCTAGGCCTATTTTATTCTCATGTTTAAAAAAATACATTTGACCATAAT
This sequence comes from Argiope trifasciata, assembly GCA_026543055.1. Classification (NCBI taxonomy): domain Eukaryota; kingdom Metazoa; phylum Arthropoda; class Arachnida; order Araneae; family Araneidae; genus Argiope; species Argiope trifasciata. The sequence continues at coordinate 1,022,085 of JAPMOQ010051452.1, forward strand.
TGTAAATCTAATTTTCAAAGTAAAGATGATAATCTTAAAATGGCCGGAAAAAATTACTATAAAAATGTAATCTATACTAATATTATACATGAGGATGTTTTTATGGATGGATGTTTGTTACTCCATCACGCCAGAACGGCTGAACGGAGTGGGATAAATTCAGGGCAAAGAGAGATTAGAGTCAGGAATAGGACAGAGGCTACTTTCTTGTATTACGAATTATACCGTACTGTAAAAATTAGATACAACTATACTATTGTAAAGGTATGTTTTAATCCCTTATTTACCGAATTTTGTTGCCATCCGTTTTTTTAACTTCATTTTTGCAACAGTAGTTTTGTTTTCTTGCAGAGTAATCCCAGGGAGCCGAAGAAGAAAAAATGTAATTAACAGAAATATCTTAATTTAATTATTAATTTAAAATATTTAATTCCTACTTTTTGTTTCTATTCACTTCATGTTATTTGGGCTATATTGTCTGCGTTCTTTAGAATACAATCGGCAAAAATAGTCATATAGTAACGATGCAAGCTAGATTTAAAGGGTACTTTAAAGTACTGTCAGTACCGGCGTCCTGGATAAGGGGTAGCGTGTCTTCTTAGTGTTCTGGGAGACCCGGGACCAAGTCTCGGTTCGGGCATGGTTGGTATTCTGTGTTCTGTCTGTGATTATTGTGAATTTGCTCCCTGTAGAAAGAGGTTGTGTAAGCGAATGTGAAGTAGTTGAGTCATACTCTTGGCACTAGTTGGTGCTACGGAAAAACAAGGGACACTAATTAATTCTTAAAATCGCTGACAACGATCAGTTGGCTTGTCAATGACAAGTGCCATTGGGGACAACAACAAATACCGTCAGTAAATAAAGGGTTAAACAAAAACAAGCCATTTGTTATTTTCTCTGACAACAATCAGTGGGCTTGTCAGTGACAATTGAAACCACAACAAGTACATTGAGTAAATACTATAAAACCGTTTTCCTTGGACTTGCAATAAGGTTGGAACACTTAGATGCACCAAAATATCTAGGATGAATTTCTAAACCATTCCAATTTCTTTTGTAAATTTCAAAGAAAATGAGCAAAATAACGCATTCTACCCATCCCTTTTTAAAGCCTGAACATCCCTCAGAGTTGTTCCACTTCCGTATCGAAGTAATCCATCTCATAATCCCTCTACCTCCACTCGTTTTGAAAGGAATTAAAGATCACATTCGGGCGGCGGATCAATAAAATGCGATCCTTATTAACAGGCATTAACCCCTTGCCGAACGATAACGAGTTCTACCCGGAACACCCTCTCTGCCTAATCCACGCCCGCCCGTGTCTGCCAATAAAAACTGCCCGGATGAGGGATCGGCTGTCAGATGCAAGGGATGCTCGTTTTAAATGCAATAAACGTTGCATGAATATGGATCGATCCGTTTCCTCGGTTCCTAACATTTTGTGGAAGGTTTCAAATGTTTCGCAAGACAGACTGCGCTCCTGTAATTGCGATTTCATTCGAGTTTAAGTTCAGTGAACACAACATGGCAGAGTGTTAACCCTTTGTTTAATGATGGTACTTAAAAGTACCATTTATATCTAGCTAATATTTTTACTATATGACAATTTTTGCTGATGGTATTCTGGTGGGTGGTGGTGGGTCTAATGCCGCTTGGTCATACCAGGCCCGAATGAGAGGAGCTCTTTCGAATGAAGGCAGAGGTGTGCGCCTTTCGTTGTGAACGAGTACAGGTGAAAGGACGACTTTGCTCGAACACACAACCCTTTTTAGGGGGTGGTCAAAGTCATTCATACACTCATTCATCCATCCACAAGTCAGAATTGATATCAAAATCAGAGACCGACTCAGTAGCCTAGGAGGTATCATTTGTGATGCGAGCTTGGAGAACTTTGCTGTTAACGTGCCCATACCGCCATGAGCCAAAACTGCGGTCTTTGGCCGAGACGAGGACAGAAGTCGCTACCTTTCGGTTACGAGGGTCATACTTTACCAACAAGGCAACCGCGGCCCCTGATTGTATTCTAAAGAACACGGATAATGTAACCCAAATAACATGAAGTTAATATAAGCTAAAAGTAGGAATTAGAAATACTTAATTAAGATATTTCTGTTAATTGCATTTTTTGGGGGTTCCCTGGGTTAGTTTAGTTTAGTTTAGTTATATTAACGTCCCGTTTAAAGCAGCACGAGGGCTATTTTGGGACGGACCTCGTAATTTTGAACCACGGTCAGATGACGAGGACGACACCTGAACTGGCACCCCCTCTCCACACCACGCCACATCAGCGGGAGGACATTTGGCCTGATAGATTTAACGTGCAACAGACCCCCTCACACGACGGTTCTACGGTGGAATCTAGTCTCGAACTTGAAACCCTCCGGTTCCGAAGCCGAGACTTTACCACAGGGCCACCGCGGCCCCTGGGTTCCCCGGGATTATTCTACGCGAAAACTAAACTACTGGTGCAAAAATGTAGTTGAGAAATGGATGGCAACATAATTCGTCAATAAAGGGTTAATGCATCAAAATTTCCAGAACCTATTGGGTTATGTTGTTTCTGCTGTTAATGAAAAGATTAAATTAATTATTGTAGCTTTTCTAGATACAGCAATAATTTACGTGATGGTTAAGATTGCCCCCTAGGTGAAATAACTTGAAGACGCAGGCTGCCTTTTCTGGGGTTTATTAGATAACATAACAACAAAAGGCACAGGGATACTCCATAGGGTAGTGAGTCTAGAAAACTGCGCTGTGGTTTATTTCGGAAGAGAACACACTCCCCACCGTCTGTGAGTCATGTTCAAATCTGCTGAAGAAAAAATATTTATAAACAAGCAGCAACAGTTAGACCACGTGATGTTTACATGATTGGTGCATAGCTCCACCCAGGAAGATCAGGTGGTTCAACCGAATTCTTAACAGTTGTTGTTTCCAATAACACTTGACAAGCTAGCTGATCGCTGTCAACGATTTTAACCCTAAATTAGTGTGGTAAATTACTTCCACGAGAGGGCGCTCAGCACTTCTTCCGGTGTTAATCAGCAGTCAAAGGGGAGAGTGCAGAGTGTTCCCAAGATCAAGAGGATAGACGGACGTCCACCGAGAAGGGTCGCGACCGGAAACTGTTGAGACGTAATCCATCTCAAAGGGACGAAACTGGAATTCTCGTGCTGAAGAACTCATCTGCAAATGCGCAAGGCGCCACACGTAGGTGGGAAAGAGCAACTGAACATATCTACTGTTCATCTCCATGACATCGAAATTAATTCTTCATCAATGAAACTTCATTTGTAAAAATCATCTTTTTTTTTATCATTCAATAAACGAATAATCTAAACCAGTGGACTGATGCATTAAAACCCATCACAGTCACATTAGCGTCCCTTGTCTTTAAGTAGGGCCAACTAGGACCAAGAGTACGATTTTGCCATTCACGTATCTCTCATTCGCTTGCACAGCCCTTTTCTAAAGAGGGGCACATTCACATTACTCACAGCTAGAACACAGAATAACAACCCTGTCCTAACCGGGACGCCCAGAATACTAGAAAGACCCTTAGGCCAGGACGCCGGCTATTAGGTTATAATTCATGTCTTGGTGCGTACTGTATTATATATATATATATATATATATATATATATATATATATATATATATACACACAGAGAGAGACTAAATTTGTTTTGTCGTTTTTGTTTCATTCAACAAGTTAATACTAGACTACTAATAAACATAGATAATCAAGATAAAAAAAGTACCAACCACGAAGATTCGCGCCCTTTTTTTCATTTGGGAAACCCTTAACATCACATAAAAATTTTCTTCTAATAATGAAATTCATAAAAAATCAATTTCTAATCCTAAAACATTCTATTCTTTAGTGTTTGGGCATAAGCCCTTGCACTTCAAAACTTTTAGTGTGAGCATTATAAAGAGAAAAAAAAAGTAGTTAAAAGGGATTTAATCCCATCACTCCCCAAGAGGACTTGCACTGATTCAGCGGATTAATACTTTTATAATCACAGCCGAACGCGAGTTGCTAATCCGATCAGGGAAAAGGGTTTCAACGGATTTGCATCGCACAGGGGGCGACAAAGCGAGGGATGGAAGACACTCGGCAGAATGCGATCTCTCTGTGCACCCTCTGGTATTCTCTAGTGAGAACCAGATTTTTAAAAAAAATGAAAATAAAATTCTGGTTCAGCTCACGTAGCTCTCTTTACCAATAAATTTATGGATGATTATTTTAAAGAAAACTTCAGATAACTCTTAAGATAACTACAAATTATTTTTTAAATATGAATGAATTTAAAGACCCATTTACTAACCCCTAACTGACATAATAACTGTGACGGTTTTAACTTACTGTCGCTACTTTCCATCACTGGCAGTCCTTAACTACCCAGATTATTGACTTTTTTAAGCTGTTAAATTAAGTAACCTTAATCGTGAATATCAAATCGTTAATGTTTTCAAAACGCTAAGGTTGTTTCTAAACTTTTAGAGTATATCATTATCAAATCGTGAATACCAAATCGTTAAATTAATGTTATCGTGAATATTTTATGGGTATTTTAGTCGTTTATTTTAAAAGTGGCGCCAGTCCGTTTTAAAGGGGGGGGAGGAACTGTGGATAATGGTAGTTATAGATAAAACTTCTGCTCATTTTAAGGCATTATCACACGGCAAAATATCGTCCGCACTTTTCGTCAGCAAACGACAACGAAAGTGGCATTAATTGTTTTTTTTTAGTCAGCTTTGTAAACACTATTGGATTATTAAACGATGACCATGGAAAAACGAAGAAATGAATTTAGGAAAACGTAGCGCAGAGAATTAATAAATGAAAGTAGTAACAGAAGTAAACTAAATAAAAGCGTATGAAAAAAAGACTGGCATTAAAATCATCTGAAACAGCGAATTATAAAATGAAACGTATTGGATTATAAAACGAAATGTACGGAAAAATGAAATTATGAAAACGAAGTGCACGGAGTTCCTAAATGAAAGGAGTGCCTGAAGTAAACTAACAAAAACGTATGAAAAAAGACTTAAGTTTAAGATCAGCTGAAACAGCGGATTGTATTCATAGCTAGGTTTACGCATGAACGAAATGCAATGAATGATAACGCGTATTTGTGTCAAATTGAAGTTAATCGGCATTTGCATATCTCATACGAGTTCTTCGACAGTTAATCAGGGAAATACTTATCTATATAAATAAAATGATGTGATTGGTATTTGAAAAAACAGTAGCGTGAGGCAAATAAGGCATCCGAACTAGGTTCTAATGAAATTTTTTGAAAGACTGGATTTTTTAAAAACTATTTAAAATTATGGTTTTTAGATGTACAGTAAAAGCTCCTTATTCGCGTTTTCACTATTCGCGGATTGAAAAAATGCGACCCGATTCCTATATTCGCGGCTAAACATTTCTTTATTCGTGGATCTAATAAGTACATACATCAGAATAAAAGGATTCCACCAGAATGTCCTACATAAATGCCGTCCAATGGACTAATAAAAAAAGTAAAACAGATCTTATGACAACTTTGTCTAAAGTATACTGTTAAATGTAAACTGCAAACATAGCCGAAATCACGAATGGAATAGGACGAGATGGGAAGACTTGAAGGAAATGTTAAATTCATAGCCCATTAAAGAAGAGGCTTCCACAAGCACTGGAAACGTGGCATTTCATTTGAAAAATCCGAGTAAAGGCTTAAGAATGGCAAATGAGCTTAGCTATTTCTTTATGAACATTGATCCGTCTATTGAACGAAGTCTTATTTTTAAGAGGCAAATCGCTAATGCGACTGCTGCGTATCAGTCTAAATTAAAGGAGCCTTTAAAAACTGCCAGGCAAGAGAAAATGACAAAATTCTTCAAAACCATTGCCTAAGCCTTAAGATAATGAATCAAAATGTTCAAAAACTTCAATATATATATATATATATTTCTACCGGAATTCTATAGGTCTACCGGAAAGTTCTGTCTGTTTTAGAATGAAACAAAGGAATACATTTTTTCATACTTTGGATAAACTTTATTGATAATATAATTGCCATCATTATTTATGACTTCTTGCCAGCGTGATGGCAATTTGTATATCCCATTTTTAAAAAATGTCTTAACTCTAGAGGCCAAAAATTGAACCAGTGCTTGTCTGATATCTTCTTCGTTCCTGAATTGTTTGCCCTGCAAGACATTTTGTAAGGACAGAAACAAGTGATAATCATATGGGGCTAGGTCCGGGGAGTATGGTGGATGCAACAGAATTTCACAGCCTAGTTCTGCTACTTTCTGACGAGTCCTCAAAGCAGCATATGGCCTGGCATTGTCATGAAGCAGTATGATGTCCTTCCTATTGAACATCGCGGGCCTCTTTTCTTGGAGTGCAGTTATTTAATTTAATTTATCCAATTGCTGACAGTACCTCTCCGAATTCAGCTTTTCGTTTGGTATCAACAGCTCAAAATGTATTGGTCCTCTAATGTCCCACCATATACACAACATTCTCTTGTTCAGGCTCAACTTCGGTTTAGAGGTAGAGGGGGCAGGTTTTCCGGGTTCACAATATGCCCTTTTTCTTATGATGTTTTCATAGGTAATCAACTTTTCATCCCCAGTTATGATCCGGTCCAAGAAGGGTTCGATTTTGTTGCGTGCAAGCAGAGATGTGCATATGATGATTCGATCATTCAAATTATTCTCACTTAACTTGTGTGGCACCCATCTCGAATACTTCCACACAAACCCTAGTTTCCGAATATGGTCGGAAATGGTTTGTTGAGCTGAATCAAGCTTTTCAGCAATCTCCGACGTTATCAAAAAAGGATCTTGCTCTAACATGATCTTGACAGTATCGCCGTCGATCAAAGATGGTCGCCCACAGCGTGGCTTATCAGAAAGGTCGAAATCACCAACATGAAATTTTTTGAACCATCTTCTGCATGTTCTATCAGAAACTGTACCTTCACCAAACACTTTCACTAAATTTCTATACGCTTCTGTAGCATCTCTTCCTTGTTGGAATTCGTACAAAATAAAGTGGTGTAAACGAACTTTATCGGTAGCCATGGGTACACGATCGCGTCTCACTTAATACTAACAAGAATGAACTTCGTTTTAGTTCATCTGCGACGAAAATGTGTATACATTGTTAGCGATCAAAAGAGAGAGCCAAATATGTGTCACAGGAATATGCGCATACTTGTTGAAACTGGTTGTAACCGGAGCGGACAGAACTTTCCGGTAGACCTACCTACCGGAATTCTGGCATGTTTATGGAACATATACCCCGGGAATAAAGAACTTTTACTGTATTGTCAATTGCAATACAAAACAAATATATTTTGATAAACAGGAAAATGTGTAGCAAATTCTAATGAAATTGAGCCAAAACGGTTAACACTCCACGTATAATTATAATGAAGCAATCCTATTTTTTTTTTTTTTTGTACGCAAGTTACGGAATATAATGAGGAACGAAAGGAACCAAAATCTAAGACAGATTCTGAGATGCAAAGAAATTATGGCTAAAAACATACGTATATATGCAATTTTTTTCCCATAAATTCACATCTTAATTTTTCTAAAAACACCTATAAATGAAAAATTATTTCATCTGCAATAAACACCTTTTGATTCCTTTCATTGCCGATTTTATTTAAAACACACGCTGATATGTTTATGTTAAAGGTGAAGAATGTTTATGAAAGTTAAAGTTTTGAGAAAACTGAAGTTAAAGACAAAGTTTGGCAGAAAAATAACTGTCCCTGGATGATAGGTGAAGCTTTCCTACTCCTAGAAAAGATTAACTGATTTTGAAAAAGGAAAGTCTGAACTACAAGAAATAAAAAATCGCCAATGTGGTCAATAAACAGAGTTTTTAACGAAGTAGGATACATTAAACTCTGCAGATCATTTAATAATTATCTCCCATCCCCTCTTCAAGTTCGTTATTCCATGCTGGAAATAACGAATCGTCGATACAAAAGTTGGGCGGAAATTCTTTTCCGTGAAATAAATAATGCTACCCATTCTCGGTAGGGTGGGGAGGAAAGTTGGACGAAAGTACAACAAGCGGCGACTTCTGTCTCTGCTTCAAAATTTCCCCTTATTGGTCAATCACTTGACAATAAAGCCGACCCAGATGGGCATCGCCCCGTGAGACTGAACTTTAATCAATGGGGAGTTAGAGCGAGGAATTCTGTTCGACCCCCCATTTCGAATCGAATAAGCTTCTGAAAGCAGGGATGGCGTGGAGAAGAACTGTAATCCAATCGACGGAGGAGGAGGGGGGGGGGATGATAAATATTTTCGAGTATGTGTGTCGCATGTGACAGGAATAAGTTACGGTCACTTTACGAAATACAGGCGGTGTTTTCTAGGGCCGCTGGATCCTTCTCAACGGCGGATGTTTTAGAGTAAGGAACTAAGCCTACCAAAAGATATTTACAGCACATGATATTAGAATTCTAAATGGCAATTTCTTGATAATAATTCGAAATGAGCTGAAAATCATGTTTAGAAAGTACACCGTTTGAAATGAAGCGGTCCGTCCCCAAATAGTCCTAATGACTAATTCTTCAAATCGGGACGTTAATATAACTGATCTAAACTTCATATCATATCAGTACAAAATCTATTGTAAATATCAGTTCTTTCTCCAAAAAATGGACATTTCTTCGTCGCGAATCTTTTCAGATCAAACCGTAACCAGATATCGCTTGCTTTGTTGCTTATGCTTGGTGGAAAGATCTTTCTTCTGCAGGCGAAAGTATTATTTTAGTTTAATTCAGTTCAGTTCTATAGACAAACTTCATCAAATAAGCGAGTTTGGGAACAAACTGAGGATATTCTCCATTTGGTTATGTTTAGTATAATTATATATGTCCCGTTTTGAAGCAACGGTAGGGCCGCCGTGGCCTGGTGGTAAGGTCTCGGCTTCGAACCCGGAGGGTTTGAGGTTCGAGACTAGATTCCATCGAAGAACCCTTGTGTAAGGGAGATTATTGCACAATAAATCTGTCAAGTCAAACGTCTTCCCGCTGGTGTGATGAGGAGGAGGTACCAGTTCAGGAGTCGACCTCATCATTTGACCACATTTTGAAATTAAGAGGTTCGTCCCAAAATGGCCCAAGTGTTGCTTCAAAATGGGATGTTAAAATATCTGAACTAAACTAAGAGAATTTCTTAATTTTTTCAAATTGGATACAGAGTTTTAGATGAGAATAAATGGGAAATGGGGCTGAACAGAAGGAAGACTATTTACAAATATACGAAAAAAAGGGACAATTAAAAAAATGTAACAGAGAATTCAGTTCTCCTCTTACAGATTATTAAGTCTTCTTACCAGTGTGGTGTGGAAGTTTAGAGAGGGGGTAGCCAGCTCAGGAGTCGTCCTTGTCATCTGACCGCGGTTCTAAATGACGAGGTTCGTCCAGAAATGACCTTAGTGTTGCTTTACAACGGGACGTTAACAAAGAAATTGTTAATCTAACTAAATGATAATGTTAATATAACTAAACTCAAATTTGATCAGCAATTTTGTACGGGAATGAATCAAATCAGCACCTTCTTTCTCAGCAGCGTGCCCATTTAGGAGACATTAAAAAATTCAATTAAGTTTTGATAATTCATCCAGGAAACTTTATGGCATTTGTTTACTGCCGCCCACCCATAAAGCCGGATACCTGGTCTTCACTTTTATTTACATTCCTCAAACCGGAAGAAATATAAATACTCCAAGGAAGGAAAAAAAAAATCGGAGGAAAAAAAAAGAAGGGGAAAAAAAATCGATTAGGTGCCAGATTTAGGCTCAAATTTTCCCCATCGGAAAATTTTACGATCCACTTTTCTAGTGCCAGCAAGAGAGTCTTTATGGGGGTCAAAATGTCAACCCAGCAGCTTTACCCCCTTTCATTTTTTTTCTACCCGAGTTTTCGCACCTTCCAGAAGGAACGTTGCTTCGATAAGATCAACCTCCAGCCTTCGAAAGGTGTTCTCTTTTACGCCCTCCCCCCTCGCAGCCCATAAATATCGCTCCCGATCGTAAAATATACTGCTCACTCAGTTTTGGCAGCATTCGCTTGTTTTATGACCCCGGACAGTAAAATGTAAAGTGTCGCCAACTTTATTGGTACAAATTGCCCGATAAATTTACACTTATACGTCACGTGCCTCCACCCTCCTCCCTCGTTAAAAGCGAAGGAGCCGTTCCCCGCCAAATGAGATGCGATATTATTAATCCGAATCTTTCATAAAAAGGGGGCCTGCCGCTTTGAATTTCACGATCATCAAGAGGTGATGAGAGACTTGGCGAGCTTTTTACAGCCGAGATATTGTCTCCGGCGCTCGAAACGACGCCAACGTTTTACCTCTCAACGAGGGATATTTTAAACTGCGGAGCCGAGATTCCAGCCATTAATGGAGAAATAAACATCGCGAAATGCAATGAAAATTCTTTTCAATAAGGTAGGTTCATTTCGTACTTTTGATATGGTGTAGAACTGACATTGGGCAAAGGGGGTTTCTAAAAGAGAAGAATTAGAGTTTAGGGTGAGGCGAAATTTTAATAATTGGCAGATTACAAGCTAAAACACTTTTTGTCTTTTATCATGATAACAAGCATGAAGATACTTTCTCACAGTCTCTCTTTCCTATTCGCACACAATAACATGTTCACCAGGACTTAGATTAATAATCTTGATATAAAAATTGAACGGTTTCCTCGAAATCATGAATAATGAAAATCGCTAAAGAACTCAATGACCGTGGCTTTAAATTATATGCTTATAATAAGTTACAGGAATCATTGGTATAAAAACAATAAAAAAGGCTCTTAATATTTAAAATGGGTTGAGGAAATAACTGTGCAAATAAGAAAGTGCGGTTTCATTTCGCACTTTTGATATGGTATGGAACCGGCATGAAACCATTGGGCAAAAGAACGTATCTAAAAGAAAAGGATTAGAATAAGGGGGCGAGGGGCAAAATTTTAATAATTGGCAGATCAGAAGCCAAAACACTTCTTTGCTCTTTTGTACGTCACGAGACGAGCAGGAAGGTAAACATGAAAATAAGTATGAAATATTTATCAAAAATATCATTATTAAAAATATTTTATGTATTTTGTTTCAGGTGTAAGATACATTGCAGGATATTTTTAAACCCTACGATTAGGGTGAACCCCTAGTAGCACACAAATATTGTATGGCATTGATCAATATTCGCAATATAGTCTATGTTCGATTATGGGAAAGCCCTAGTAG
>JAPMOQ010051452.1:1046933-1057314 GCA_026543055.1 Argiope trifasciata
CTATTTCACATTGTTCATAATAATCAATATCTAACGAGAATGTGAAAACAATTCTTCTTTCTGAACAGTGAGTTAGACACGACATAGGAGTGCAAAGGTTTAAAAATATAATATATATAGAAATTTATGCAATAATTTAACATTACATATCATACAATTTCACATCTGTTTTTTAAATTGATACATTTTCTACACAAGAAAATAAACACACAACCCTTTACCACATTTTGATAGTTGTAAGCAAAAAACAAACCATTTATAAGGATTAAAATTCAATATTAAAATTGCATCGAATACATTTATAAGTTAAATTTTCAATGAATTTCCATTTGAATAAAAATAAGAAAATACCCCCAACATAGAAGGGATCATCTTATTAAATACTAAAGAAAATGAAACAACTGCTTCAATAACACGAATAAGTTAAGTGGTAAAATAACAAGAATAAATCTTGTAAAAAGAATTTTTTTAAACACGCTTTCATCAGTGGATTTTTAGTCACATTATTCATCATATTATTCTCAATTTATTATTATTATAAACAATATAATTTTCAATCAACTATTTCGCCCATTCATCACAATGTACCGCTGCTGGTATGAATAAAAATTGGATTAAACTGATAATTTAACTCTGAAAATAGTCCATTGTATAAAGAATAATCAGGTATACAAAATTTAGAGAAGCGAGCTTTACAAGTGATAATAAGGCATCTTAAATATCTGTATTTTTTATTATTAGCGCGTTGCTGCCGCCGAAAAAAAAAATTAAGTGCAATCAATCAATCATTTGGCAAAATATTAAGTGCAATCAATCAATCATTTGGCAATGTTTCATTGAAATATAATGAACGGTATATAAAATACGAGCAAACAAATTTTCATTTTTATATGTTAGATTTGTAAATTCTTTTAGAATTGCAAAGCTTGGTGCTCTTTCAGAGTGGTAATGAAATAAAATATTTATTGTGTCTCGTGATTCGTTTCATATTCGTTCTAAATTCCCAAATTTAATTTATTTATTAAAATATTTTCTTTTGAAATTGATTCCACATAGATAACATATTTATACCATAAAATCGTTTAGGTGAAAAGATAATTTTTTGTAAACTAAGATGGTGCAAAATTATTTGTACTACAAAGGGTTTCAACAGATAAAATCCCCCTCCCTTTTTTTGAAGAATATTCAGGTATTCCGAAAAACCGGTTTTCGAATGTGACAATTTTACTTAAAAAAAAATTGAAAAACCGTCAAATTCTAATCCCGCTCATCAAAGGTGTACGATTGAAACATATCCATCTTGAAGCACAAACGAGAACTTTATTTCAGGACAAATCAAAATTCATGATCGCAAAAACAATGGAAAAGTTCGTTTATCTTGCATTCGGAAAATCCAATATCCCAAACAGGAAATACAGAAACGCTCCAAATCGAGGCAGAACTCAGGTGTCTCCGACGATTCGCAATTTGAATATTTCTGGAAGAAGGGATTTATTCCTTGTCTTCGGTAAAAAATGAAAAACTGCTCTCGCTTCGGTTACAGCTAAACGATGTTCAGAGGAGGCTCTCTTTCCCAAATGAGATTTTTAAAATATCGTTTCCGTCTGATGAACGTTTTTCGGGACGAGGGGCGGACGTCAGCGCTCTGCCTGATGATCTCCTTCGCTCAGAGGAGTCACTCCAACCTCTGATTCCGGGAAGAAAAACGACTTCTTCGCACTCAACACCCTGTGATTAGGAATCTCCATCGCTTATTCTTCTGGGGAACGGACATCGATCGCGAGCACCGTTCAGGTTCAGGTTTTGATAAACGGACATTCGAGCACAAATTCAAAGCAAAAGAATGCTCTGAAATGCCCGAAATGCTACTTTTTAGATTGAAATAATGAACATCATGTTGCGAAATTTTAGAATTAAACTAATTAACGAAGTATTGAAGCTCTCTCCCATCGATTTTGAGGGCCGCGGTGGCCTGGTGGTAAGGTCTCGGCTTCGGAATCGGAGGGTTTCAAGTTCGAGACTCGATTTCACCGAAGAACCGTCGTGTGAGAGGGTCTCTTGCACGTTAAATCTGTCAGTCCCAACTTCAGACCAAACTTGCGGTTTACTGGACTTCTTTGATGCCTGGACATTTTACCGACAAATTGTCGGTAAAATGTCCAGCATCCTGCTACCGATAAACCGGAGGGAATGATCTCCCCAAAACTTTCTCGCGCACTCTCAAATAAAGGCGTAACCCAACGGGAATCTAGCATTTTTAATGAATGTATCGTATATCAGTGAAAAGATTTTAGGCGAACAATCCTGGTACGTGGTTAAAATAGTGTAAAAACTTGATTCAGTTCGATCAAAGTAGAGGTAGCGTTCAAGATCAATCTCTTTGTGATCAGCCTTATGTACATAAAAACAACCCGTTCTCTGCTGGGTAATGAAATGGTAACATTTACAACACAATTGAAATTTTAAACAAGAAAGGCTGTTCGAATAATTTAGAATTAGGATTAATAAGATTAATTAATTTTGAACTTTAGAATTAAGTAATTAAACGAAGCAGTGCAGATCTTCCTCATCTATTATTGATACGGATTCTGCTGCGTTTTGAAATGCAATGAAGAATAAGCGTGCACTATGGATGCTTCGGTAAACCGGAGGGAACGATCTCCCCAAAACTTTCTCGCATTAACTCGGTGAAAGGAAATAATATCTAGGAAAAATCTTGAGATGCAAAGAAGTTATGGGGTTTGTTTGTAGTTTTATGGCGTAAGAACCATATCCAGTTATACTGCGCCAAGCAAATGGTAAAATGAAAGTAGAACATGAAAGACAATTGAATATAAAATCTCTGATAGCTACATAAAACTGTATGAAATATAAAACTTCAAAATTATGCAAGTGAAATTACAATATTAACAAAGGTGTTGTTAAATGAAGATGTAAGTGGAACAATGCACAACACAAAAGGCGAAAAAGAACTCAATGCAAGTATAAAAAAGAATGGTTTTTAAAAGATGAAAAATATTTCTGTGGAATTTTTCACCCATCAAGTCCTGCAAAGCTGTTGATGATATATGAAAATAATATATACGTTTAGGGTTAAATACGGGGCATTCAATCAAAATGTGTTTGGTACGAAAATCAACATGGCATAGGACACACTGGGTGTCCTCTCACCAAAAAATGAGATGCCTATGAATGTATATTATATTATTAATCAGCTTATACGGAGACGAGTCAGTTTGACATCAATCTCGCGTATAGGAAAACAGACCAAGAACCAATGATAGGCTTCAAGGAATGTAGTTTATTATGAATCTGCAGATTTCATGTCGCTTGCCAAGAAGAATTTATGTGCCTAGAGAAAGCCACCTTAAAAGAAGTTATTGGGAAAAATATATGCATTTTATCTATAAATTCCTAAAAACACCAATAAATGGAAAAATAATTCACCGACAATAAAACTTTTGGTTCATTTCATGGCTCATATCGTTTAAAACTTGCGCTGAATTTTTTATATCAATACCTCTAGTAGTTTTGGGGATATCGAGTTAAAGAATTTTTATTAAAATCAATGTTTTGTAATAATGTTAAAATTAAAGACAAATTTCAATATGGAAAAATATGATCTGTTTAAAATTTCCCTGAATGATAGGTAGGTCTTCCTTTAACCAAAAAAAAATAAACTGTTTTGGAAAGAGGAAAGTCTGAGCTACATGAAATAATAACAGTTCGTCAATGTGGTCTTTAAATAGTGTTTTTAACGTAATAGGATGCCTTTCTTGTAATTCAGACTTTTCTCTTTCCAAAATAGGAAAAGGAAGGTCTGATGTATCATCCAGGGGAATTTTAAGCTAAACATATTTTTCAGCTAAAATTTGTCTTTAACTTCAGTTTCCTCAAACTTTTAATGTTCATAAAAATTATCCACTGTGAGCATAATATCTCAAAATTTAATAGAGGTATTTACATAAAAATTTCAGCGCGTTTTTTAAATAATATGGGCAATGAAATGAATCAAAAATTTTATTTTTGGAGGAATACTTTTTAATTAATAGTTGTTTTTAGAAAAATAAAATTGTTAATTTTTGGAAAAAATACATATATATGTAATTTTTTACCCATAACTCCTTTGCACCTCAAGATTTTTCTTAGATTTTGGTTCATTTCATTCATCATTGTATTCTATTACTTGTGTGCAAAGGAAAATAGTTGGACGGTTGCGATTTGCGACAGTTTTCTCTTCATACACACACACACACAAAAAAAAAAAAGATGGAAAAAAATCCAAATAAACTACGAACAACATGCCAACCTAAGCCTCAGTTGTCTCAACTCATTTTACCAATTTCTTCTGACAACTTGACTTCAGTAGAAGACGTGGTGGTGGTGGGGGGGGGGGGGAGAGGATCGATCACCCAAACTTTTGTCCTTTCAGAAACAGAGGGCGTTATCTCGTAAACGACGCCCAGAGAGGAAACAAAATAATCCGAATTCATCGACCCAGAAATGGAATTAAAAAAAGAAAAATTCCGGAGAGCTCCGAGCGTCACCGCGGGCTTTTGGCAGATACTGATTTTCAGCTTTTATGGAAACTTTTCATTCTTTCCGATACGTTTCATACCTGGAGTCAGCACTTTTTTTCACCCGCTCCCGCGAAGTATATAAATTTATTTTCTTTCCGCCGACTGCGAAAAATGCGGCCGAAAGCCCTTTAGCCATTTTCTTTTGGTTGAAGAGAAAGGTTTTTTATTTATTTAAAGTGGTCTAAGTCACACCACGATTTGATATAAATCAATTTTTTCTGATTGAAGGTGTAAAGTTTGTTCCGTTGTGACATCCGTTATTGCACAGAGCATTTTACTCTAGACATAATGCAACAAACTTCTAATTTTTGATTTTAAAAAAAAGATACACTGGACATCTTAACGGAAAAAGGGAACATCTTTTTAGACAATTTTATATGAAAAATAAAACAAAAAAATTCTAGAAGTGCTTCAACTTTATTTTATTCGTTACTTTTTTTACATTATTCACGCTGTCATATTAACGTGGCTTTTTTAATCTAATATTAACATTATGTTTTTAAAAAAAAAGAAAAAAAAAGTCCATTATAAGCCCACAAACAAAAATAGGAGTTGAAACAAAAATTTTTGAAGGCCATGAGAAGGCTTTAAAGTTTGTTCCGTTGTGACATCCATGCGCAGAGCGTTTCACTCTAGACATAATGCAACAAACTTTGGTGCTTCACTTGCATCAACACAGTTACATTATGTGAATATTAAAAGTTTTCTTCATTTCTGTACGTATGCCTCTTTTCGTTCTACTGTACATAAGTTTGTTTCGTTGTGACACCCATGCATAGAGCATTTCACTCCAGACATAATGCAACAAACTTGCACGTCTGTTTACAGTACTGAAGAAAAAAATACACTTCATAATAAATTTAAGAATAATTATAGAATACTTCTTACATTCCAAATATGTTTGCTTCTCGCAAATTAAAAGAAGTTAACTTAAACATTCAGTTTATAATTGGTGATGCGTAATCTCCCTCAATGAAATGGATTCGAACTTTCGAATGCGTTTTCTTATTATGTAAGCAAGGAAGAATGATGTTATGTAAGCAGATAGAATATCGTTTAACACATGTGAGAAAAGGTAGTTTGGAATAAAATTAACTTTTGACAGTATTTTCCGAATTACAATAGGTGTGACTGGCATATGGTAATATGAGACATAAATTCGAGACAAAATTAATCATGCTAATTAAAAAAATCGAATTTGTTTCGCAAATTTAATTTTTTTTTTAAATCTGGCTTCTAATTTTTGACTTAAAAATGATACACAGAACATCTGAACGGAAAAAGTTAACATCTTTTTAGACACTTTTATATAAAAAATAAAACAAAAAAATTCTTGAAGTGCTTCAACTTTATTTTACTCGTTACTTTTTCTTTACATAGTTTCCTCTGTCGTACTAACGTGGCTTTTTAAATCTAATCTTAGCATTAAATAATAATAATTAAAAAAAATCGAACTTTTTAAAAATAACCACTTGGTAAAATAGATGATCTTTAAAAAAATATCCATAATAGGCCTGCAAACAAAGATAGGGATTTAAAAAAATTCTGAAGGCAATAAGAAGGCTTTAAAGTTTGTTCCGTTGTGACATCCAGGCTCAGAGCATTTCACACTAGACATAATGCAATAAACTTGGGTGCTTTATTTGCACCAACACAATCGCATTATGTGAATATTAAAAGTTTTCTTCATTTCTGTAAAAACGCCTCTTTTCATTCTACTGTACATAAGAATTTAGCTCATTTCATTCATCATTAAATTCTATAGCTTATGTACAAAGAAAAACAGGATTTTTGCATAGCAATTGTGCTAACTGTTCTGGTGAAATTTTATTAAAATTTACTACACATTTTCCCATTTCTCAAAATATATTATATTTCCTAATAATTGTTTTTGTATTTATAGCGTTTATTACCGACAATACATCTAAAAATCATAAATAGTTTTCTAAAAAACCTCATTTTTCAAAATTTTCCTTCGGACGCAGACGGATAAGATAAATTTTGCAATACCGTAAGAAATAAAATCTCTACGCAATCAATCTTGTACAAGTAAAAAAAAAAATTAAAATGTCATACAATTTAATCGAACACATTAAAAATATATTTATTTATTTATATATAAATCTCGGTAGGATTTGGTTAGACAACATTTGTTCCTGTTAACATCACGAAACAGTTAAAAACAGAAACGGAGTTTTGAGTTATCGTGTGTTAATTTAAAACACGGTTTAGAGTCGTAAGTTCAAACTTCGCTCCGAAACATGACTTACGGGAATTGCTCGGACATTCACATCTGGCAAGCGGCGAATTCTAGAAGTTATCGCCGACATTCTGGCCGAGCTGATTTACTGGCTTGCTCAACTAATGGCTTTAGAATACGGAAGCCGATGCCCGCTCCCAACAGTTCGGATGGAAAAGGCTTTACCCGTTCATGCAGTTTCGAAACGAAAGAACGCTGAAGGAAATGACACTTTACGAATAGTATATTTCTGATCATTCATTAAGAGGCTTCCGTGAACTTCTAAAAACGCGTGAAAACGTTTAGTTTAGTTATATTAACGTCTCGTTGTAAAGCAACACTAGGGCTATTTTGGGACGGACCTCGTCATTTTGAATCTCGGTCATTTGACGAGGGACGGCAACTGAGCTTACCGTTTTTGTAATTAGTTTCGTTTAATGTTATATTATATTATATATATATATATATATATAGGAATGGGTAGGACAGAATGCCCATGTTCATTCAACCTCATTTAGGTCAGTTTCTAGGGTCACTGATTAAAGAGCTTTTAAATGAAAACAATTAATTTATTTACGGCAAAAAGTAAAGAAAGCACATTAACAATTAGGACAGGATAAGATATTTACAATAGAGATAAATGTATAACATTTCAATGACACCAAAGTTGAAGAATAATCAAGTGTTCCATGGCAAAACTATGTGCCACAGTTGCGTATTAAAGAATCATATTATCGAATCGAACGACCCTCTCTCTCTCAGTCTGTCGAGCGAATGTCCATAGTTCGTTTATCGAAACTTGACGTCACGCGTCTTAGACTTTGCATCAAGGGTAATTTAGTAAGATCCCTTGTGTTTAGAACCTATTGTGCCATTTTTCACAATAAAACAAAACTAAATATGGAATAGCAATGGCCCCAGACCCCCTTAAACGGCGGTTCTCTGACGGAATCAGGACTCGAACCTGAAATCCTTCGGTTCCGAAATCGAGACATTACCACCAGGCCACCGCGGCCACCAGAGAAGCATTGAATCTCACATACAGACAGCTAAAAACACTGTGTAGGCACCATTAAACTTAAAATTACTGTTTTTATGGCTTTATAAGTATAAAGTTACCAATCTTAAAAAAAAAAAATTCTGTCTTTCTCAGCATAAAATCATGGATGTCTATGAATACAAATGAATGTTTGTCTGTGTGTCTCTTTTGCCTTCCTAAACCATTCATGCGATTTCGATAAAACTTCGACAACGTATTACTTGCAGTTATAAGTTGGGATGGTTATAGGAATATTAAAATTATCTAAAGTACAAAACATATTTTCAGATCTATTTAGCGCATCTTTTAAAGATGGATTAACCACCAAATAACTCGCCAAGGAGACACAACAGATTCAGTAAAGACGCTAAATTCAAGTTAGACGTGTATATTTCGGAACTATAATACGTAAATGCAAAGTGGGTCTTTCTCTGAGGCAGTAGTTTTATTAGAGTGTGCGAGAAAGTTTATGGGGAACCAATCCCATAGGTTCGAAATTTTAACTAAAAGTTTAATAAAATTTTAGCGTTTTTTACAGTAACTTTCGAAAATATCATAATACAAATAATTTTGCACCATCTTAGTTTTCAAAAAATTATCTTTTCAACTTTATTAAACATTTCATGGTTGAAATATATTTTCCATGGTAATCAATTTTAACAGAAAATATTTTAATCACATTTTCTAACATTAAACTTGTGAATTCTCCACGAATATTGAACGAATCACGAGCTACAGCAAATAGTTTCTTTCTTTACCATTCTGAAAGCACACCGAGCTTTACAATTCTAAAATAATACACAAATCTTACACATAAAAATGAATATTTGTTTGTAGAATAGAATAATAAAAATAGAATAAATAGTATTCATGCTTCTCCTTTATATATGCTTCAATTTCAATGAATTGAAGTCATTGCCGACAAGAAAATAACGGAGATCTAAAATTTTGTAACGACGAGATCGGATACATAATTTTAAATGAGAATAAATGGGCTATTAGGCTGGACAGAAGGAAAACTTCTTACAAATACACAAAAAGGGGGCAATTAAAGAATATTTAAACGAGAATTCAGTTATCCTCTTACAGATTATTAAAATTGTTGCTTCCCCCCCCCCCTGAAACTGAACAACTACACTTCTTCCTTTGACTATTTGCTCAGGCCGACTATTTGACTTCTTCTGGCGTACAGCCGACCACCATACCACCACTAAACGTAGCAGTATCGACAGGAGTTGTTGTGGTCAACTGCTGAGTAAGTATTGTCCAACCTTACATGGATCGATCCGACAAAATGATATTCCTTTCCGGGTAGTAAATGACTGTCTTTCTCCCCATCTGCACACTCTCAAAAAGTTGGAATGAAACTTTCCATCTTTGACATCCCATAATTCAGGGTCTTGAGATGATCTGGTACAATCAGTACTGTACTTAAATCGTTATCTTCAGGTTTTTCCTTCACTCTGAGATCTCTACGCATTCCATTAAATAGAGGTGAACCTCACCCATTTCTTCACCAGTGGATGTATTTTCCTGCGTTCTTCCAAACCTTTGGAAATAGGCAGGAAATCTCCCATGTCCAGATATTACTTGGATTATCAGTGGTTAGTATCTTCTTATTTTAATTTTTTGGATTAGGAATTAAGTCGAAAGCGACTCTTCCTTTTTTGGACATCAGCCAAACCATAGTAGTTTTATTTCTTCTCTCCATTCCCCTTTCAAGACCCCAGATGATTTGTCGACAATTATATCAACACTCTTCCTGTGTCGCCAACTTTGCATAGTGATCCGCCTTTTCATCACCATATATCTCAATATGATTTAAAGACACACAGTCAAATTACTCTTACTTTTATTGGACATATACCATCTGCCATTCTAGTTTTATTTCTTCTCTCAGTGCCGACTTCTTGACTATTTGCTGAATGTCTCACACGAATAATTTCAACAAATCGAATCAACTATTCCACCAAGTAGAGCACTGACTCCTAAGGAAAGATCGCTTTATTCACTAAGTGGATCTCGTCCATCAAATGACGCTTGGATCAATGTTTACGCTTTTTCTTCCACAGCCTTATCTCCGCGGCGCGCCCGGCTGAACAAAGAAAAGGAGAGAAAGGCAGGCACTATTCTTTGGCACGAGTGCCTTCTTGTGGGACCACCGGCGAAAAGTGCCCGCAAAAATGGCGAGAAAAGAAACGCAGCTCGGGAGAAAAACTGTAAATAAGCAAATAGAATACCTCAGGGTTTGCTGAGAGCATTTCGTTTCAAAAAATGAAAACGAGCCAGTTTTTCAATTTAGAATTCAAAGCAACTTTGAGGATGCGGATCTTTCAAGCAGGATTTCCTTGTCGTTAACATTTTTAGTTTGGCTCAGTTTAGTTATATTAACGTCCCGATGTAAAGCTACACTAGGGCTGTTTTGGG
Organism: Argiope trifasciata; assembly: GCA_026543055.1. NCBI lineage: Eukaryota > Metazoa > Arthropoda > Arachnida > Araneae > Araneidae > Argiope > Argiope trifasciata. The sequence goes on from JAPMOQ010051452.1 coordinate 1,057,219, forward strand.
ATCGTCACATTTTGAAATGACAGCTACTTTACTTTTATAAAAAAATGAGAAACACCCAGTTCTATTGAAATGTACAGCAATTATCGTTAATTAAAT
>JAPMOQ010051452.1:1060415-1099758 GCA_026543055.1 Argiope trifasciata
TTACGCTAAAACATACCTAAATACGTTTATCTCTTTATAAGAAATTAAACTAAAACATACCTAAATACGTTTATCTCTTTATAAGAAATTATACTAAAACATATCTCTATACGTATATTAGTAATAAAACCTATCTATATACGTTATCTCTTTGTAAGAGTCTATACTAAAAAATATCTATATACGTATATTTCTTTGTTAGAGTTTATAATGAAACATATCTACATAGGTTTATCTCTTTGTAAGTGTGTGTACTAAAACATATCTACATAGGTTTATCTCTTTGTAAGAGATTGTAATAAAACATATCTATATACGTTTATCGCTTTGTAAGAGTTTATCATAAAACATATATACATACGTTTAGGCTTTAATTATAAAATCTTACAAAGAGATATACCTATGTAGATATATTTTCTTATAACCTCTTACGAAGAGATATCTACATAGGTTTATCTCTTTGTAAGAGACTGTAAGAAAACATATCTATATATGTTCATCTCTTTGTAAGAGTTTATAATAAAATATATCTACATATGTTTATCTCTTTGTAGGAGTTTATAATAAAACATATCTATATATGTTTATCTGTTTGTAAGAGTTTATACTAAAACGTATCTATATATGTTTATCTCTTTGTAAGAGACTGTAATAAAACATATCTACATAGGTTTATCTCTTTGCAAGAGTCTATGCTAAAACATATCTATATACGTAGTAACATTGGCGGGAACTGTGGTTGAGTGCTAAGGGCCATTACCGGCCACGGTACAACACTCCCCGTAGGGAGTACGTCCCACCATCAATGGGAGAGTCAGTGCCCCCATCTTTTATTGTGTCCATCGGGTTGGCGAGATCCAACCATCATGCCGGAAGCCTCTCCACCTCATTTTGAGGTGTCCGCCAGGGGGGATTCTATATGTTAGATAAGATGACAGTCACGGGATTAAGAAGTGGTTTAAAGGAGCTTAAAGGTCTTATCACACGGCGAAATATCGCCTGCAAAGACAATGAAAGTGAACTCACTATCAAAGTTTCACATGATTAGTTGAATTTTGTTTTCAGACAATATTTCCGTCACTTTCGTCCATGTCTTGTAGCGTATCGATTTCTAGCAGAATCGAACTCACGAAATTTAGATTTGCAGCCGCGCAACATAACCATTCGACAAAAGTGACAAAAAATAACCACTAGACAAACAAGGGGAAGAAATAGGATATTAGATAATACTGTTTTTTTTTTCTTTTTTAAAAATAATTTCTCTTTTTAAAAAAAATTTTTCTTTTTTTAAAAAAATAATTTTGTAAATGCTAAAGAGAATATTTAGCGTGTTTGTCAAATACAAAAAAAGAAGAAAACTGAGTTTATTGTAAATTGAATTAACTAAAAAAATATACATTTAGAGATTTATAGAAGATTACCAACAAACTTGTTCTGCACCAGAGAAAAAAAAGAACAAAAAACTTCATTTGAATCAGTTTAAGTAATTTTCTCGAAATATATATAAATAAGGAATCGATTAAATACATTTATTTCTTTTATATCCTAAAATAGATAGTCTATTTCGCATTCGACAAAATAATTGAAGAAAAAAAAACATTGTTGAACTTCGAGAACGCTTGGAATATGTAATATAAATTGTAACGTAAAACACTGAATATGTAATTACTGCGATGAATGGCAAAACGATGTCTGTGAAGAATGATAATATTTACGAAAGAATTTTTAATCAAGTATTTACAGAAAAAAAGAAATTTCATTCCCAAATCCTGGAAGTTCTACAGACGACTCGCAGAATCTAATCAAGTTTATTCTCCTACGCAAATCCGATAGAATACCCTACCTAATAGATTTGCGAGTGAATGTCAGCTGCTGTCCTTTATGACGTCATCCCTTCCATCAGACATTAAAGGTCATCTTTTGATGTTCCACATTGGATTTTCTAACTTAATGCACGCGGGCACGTTTACCACCGAGTATCTGCATGTTGAAATACAGGGTATTGAAATATGTACTTACATATTTTTTTAAAGAAAAAGCTCTTATCATTAAACGACTGATACAAAATTTCATTTCCATTCTAATTTTCAACTATATTAACAATTCCATGGTATAAATATATTTCCTATGTTGACTCAATTTAAGAAAAAATATTTTTTAACCCCACTTTTTAAAATTAAATTCGTAAATTCTGAGCGAATATTAAAGGAATCACGAAATACAATAAATAATTCCTTTCATTACCGTTCTGAAAGAACAACAAGTTTAACAATTCTAAGAGAATATACAAATCTAATATATGTAAAAATAAATACTTGTTTGTTCGTATTTTATGTACTGTCATACCGTTCATCCTATTTCGATAAAACCTTGCCAACTTATTGATTGATTGCACTTAATATTTTTTTTCGGCTATACCAACGCGCTAATAATAAAAAATACATATATTTAAGATATCTTATTATCTCTTGTAAAGTTCGCTTCCCTAAATTTCGTATACTTGATTATTCTTTATACAATGGACTATTTTCAGAGTTAAATTATCAGTTTAATCCAATTTTTATTCATATCAGCAGCGGTGCATTGCGATGAATGTGAGAAAGAATTGATTGAAATTTCATATTGTTTATAATAATAATAAATCTATATTTATAATAAAGCTCAATGTGTGTGTGTTGGCGCTCTACAGGCCAGACCGTTGGACCTACAGCTACCACATTTGGTACATGTATACCTTGGAGGTCGGGAATGTGCACCTCGGAGCCCTTTTTTCTAATTTTTAAATAAAATTTGAAATAATTAAAATTTAAGCGAAATTTCGACGTTTTCCCGCTATAACTTCCAAAAATATTATCGGACAAACATGATTTTAACATCAATTTCAAGATTAAAAAAATTAGCTTTCTAATGGTATCAGCGTTTTAATCTATAATTCAATCTTCTATTTTTAACAAATTTTTAAAGAAATATTTTAACCATGTTTTTTTAGCACGTGACTGGATAAAATAAAATAAAACAATGCCGGAAGTTCAAATAAAAAAACAAGTATCATCGCAAATCGAATCTAAGGTTATGCAACTTTCAGCACGTGACTGATGATTCTATGATTGGTTTCTATGATCGTTTGCAATATTTATATCATTAATTCCATAAATTATCTTTATTTACAGTAAACCTGATTGAATTTTGAGAGGATATGCATTGAAATCCCAACTTAATGGCATATTTCTATAATCGTTTGCAATATCTGTATCATTAATTCAATAATTTTTTTCCCTTTTCCGCTTTCTTTAAAAAACATATTTAACATTTTGGCAATATCATCGAAAAAAACATTTTTAATATTTTGGAAGCATAATCGATAAATTATTAAAGTTACCGACTCTTTAACTATTAATAACTGAATTTTTAACTTTAACTATTTCTTAAATTTTGGCTAATGAATATACACTTAAATGAAAATTTTAGAATGCATTACTCATGGCAAACCAGCTGGTGGCCTAAGGCGGCTAGTTGAGAATAAAAGGATAAATAAGATGATTATAAATCCACTGATGATATAATATAAAACTGATTGTTTCGGTCATTAAAAAGCTTAAACGGGAAAATTCTTTAAAACGATAAGGTCGAATATTTCTTCTTTGATAAATTACAAAATAAATGTAAATTAATCAGTTACTTCTTCGTACGTAGTTCAAAAATACTGTTAACACGAATATAACCAAAAAAAATCTACCTTCCAAACGAAAAATATCTTTTAGTAGAAAAGAACATTAGTTGAAATTCTTTTATTATGTAACCCAATCAAAATCAAGCGCACATGCGCTCAAGAAAGCGGGCGTGAAGCAATCACTTCAACTCAATGTTGAAAACGAACTGGTTTACTTAATCGGACTAAATCTTTTTCCCATCATCGAAACGAACTCACAGGATCGCGTTCGTTCATCTCTTCGACGCATTAGAAGAGAGGAAACGCCGTTTCCGATTTTCATCAGTCTCGATAACGTTTCGTTTAATGAGAGTCACCAAAAAAAGAAAAAACGTTGGAGCGAGGAAGAATAACGAATCGCCTCGCTCAATTTTCCGAAAGAGCGCGATCATCTTCGGACGGTTGAAATGGAGGCGTCATCGTTTCCTGCGAGGAATGACATCAGCGAGGGGAAATGCCTGATTAAAAGATGAAACCTGAGATAAACCCGGAATTATAAAAGGAGAGAGCAGACTACAGTTTAAGAAAATTGCCCCTGCTATCTTAGGTAAGCACCATTTGAATAAATAAAAATTAATCCTTGTACTTCTTCTTTTTGTATACAATGGACCACCCCGCCACCACTGAACGTAGCCGTATCGACAGGATTTGCTGGGGTCGACTGCTGAATAAGTATGGTCCTACGTTGCACCGACCAATCAGTCAGTCTAACATTCCTTTCGGGATAGCAAATAGCTGTCTTTCTCCCCTTCTACAGACCTCAAACAATTAGAATGAAACTGTCCATCTTTGACATTGTATCCTTCAGGGTTTTGAAATGACCCGGTACCATCAGTACTGTACTTAAATCATTAGTTACAATCTTCAGGTTTTTCCTTCACTCTGACTAGTCCTTGTACTCACATTTTGTTTTTCAGAATATACAATACTAATAAAAAGGTAAGTCATACTATTGACTCTCCTACCCGCCAGAAGGCACATCGAAAAATTACTAAATGACAGAACACTGAAGGGAACTGTGGTTCAGTCCTAAGAGCCATATCCGGATACGGTAAAATACTTTCCTAAAGAAATACATCCTACCATTGATGGGAGGACCTTTTGATATTGATTAAAAGACATTGATGAATATTGCCCTTTTTTCTTTATTCATTGCCTACGCTATTTTGATAATTATTTCCCCGAAATAAATTACATTTCATGAAAATAACGGCTATGATATCATCGTTCTACGTCCACCTTTTAAAAACGCATCTGCTGTCAAAGAAGCATACGTAATAATAAATCACCACTGGTAAAAGCCAGTCAACCTTTTAAAAACGTGTCCGCTCTCAAAGAGGCGTACATGATAATAATAGTGCAATGCTCGTAAAAGCAGGTAAACAAATATATATGTGATTAAAAATTGTAATGAATATTGTCGTTTATGCTTTATTCCTTGCCTACGCGATTTCGAGCTTCAGTTATTTTTTGTTGATGGATATGGTTTAAATTTGTTGAAATTTGTGGATGAATTTGAATTTTCTTTCTTTGAACTTCATTTGAATTTATTAATGAATATTCAATTTTTTGTTCATGAATATGGGTATTCATGCTTTATTCATTGCCCATGCGAGTTCGAGCTTTAATTATTCAAAATTCCCTGAAGAAAACAGCATCACTGTCTCAATTGATAATAAGTTGAATGGAGCATGATGTGACTGAATATTTCCTTCCGAAATTAAAAAGATTCAAATAAAGCAAAAACGCAGTTATTTTGCGCAAGTCAAAATAAATTCAAAACATTCCCATCACGGAAGAATGCTTCAAGAGAGAGACAGCGGCAGCAGTCATTCAGTCCTCCCAATTAAGGAAAGACCCAACGTTGCTCGGAGAGATTCACAATATTCCAAACTGCCGAGAGGATGTTTCTTCAAGGAAGAGCAATCGATTCTCATTTGGAAACCGAACTCTTCTACAATTGCTTCTAATTGAAGGCAAATATTTAAACAATGAATAGGGGAAAAAAATCCCTCCAGCCTTCGGGGCGGATGAGGGCCCTTTTTTTCCCCCACTTTGGCAGGATTTTGATAAGGTTATCTCTTTCTTTCCTTTTTAAGACGGATAGTAAGAAAAAAAAATGTCTTCTATAATTGGAAGACATCTCTGATTGGAGGAAGAAGAAAATCGAATGAAAATTCACTTCTGTCCTTTTGAATTGAATCACCGTGGAAGACCCCTTAGGGCACGTGGAACCGGAACCGAAACATGAAGCTACTTATTCCCTATTTTCATCCCTTTCTCGGATATGTAATTCCCCTGGGATGGAGAGTATCATTAGGAAACCCGAGTGGCACACATCCGTCTCATCGATAAACCGATACTGGAAACGGTTTCCCAACTATCACCGAGAATACACATTGTCGACGCAAATGGAACAGGAAATAGAACAGGAGATGATATAGAACAGTAGATTAAAAGTACTGGTAGCAGACATTTTCCTTGGTTTGATATAAAAGAATGGAATTTTTATCCACACTTTTACTTTCCCATGTACTAAGTAAATTGATGATTAAAAACATTGACCTCGAGGTATTGATGGATGACCCCTTTCGAACCTTCTTATACCTAGTATTTTCATTGAATTGAACAAAAACTCATTCGTGATCTTTCAATCCGTATGCGTGGAATCAGGATGATCCGTACAGAATCAGGATGACTGAAATCAGCTAAGAACTGCAAGGGTGTAATTTGGGGCCAAATTATAGACTCATACCTCGCCTATTCACCCGCATTGTGGACACCCGACAAATTTTGAACACAAACCCATTCGTGAGAAGTCTGTCTTTCAATCCGCTTGCGTGAAAATTAGGATAACTGAAATCAGCAAAGAATTTCGTGGGTGTAATTTGCGCCAAATTATTAGACCAATTTTACCTAAACTGACGGGACTGTCTGTGCGATGACTTATGAAGTGAGCGCGATACATCGAAAACAATGATCCAGAAAAGTGTATCGGGAAAACCAAAATATTTTATATTAACATCAAGATCAGATACATCTTTGAACCAGAATATAAAATTGGCAAACCAAAATATTTTACACGGTACCATCTATGAATGCTTATAAGATTATTTGATTCTTTATCATGAATTTAATTCAATACGCCCGCCGACCATAAACATAAAGCACTAATTAAAATTTTTCGAATAATTTTTAGCAATATGCTGACTTTATGATAATACATTTTAACCTATCCGTACAGAATCGGATGTACAATTCAACACATAATTCGAAATATGTACAGGCTGTTGCACAGCTGGTAATAGCAGCACTGGGTGTTAGAGCGTAAACGGTAAGGAAAGTTTCAAGAAAAAATGCCCCACTTATTTTTTATAACTCAAAATACTGGCTTTGGTATTGACTACGTAACCGGTATTTTGCCTTTAGCAATTCTGCTCCATGTTTCATGCAAAATTTTAGCTGTCTTAAAGTGTAAAGCGCTACATTCTCCCCTATCGGTAACTTTCGGAAATTAATTTTTTTTCGTAGTTTCCTTTTCCCTATGTCGTCAACAGTCACCCGCAAACCATAGGCAACAAATATATAACATTTTTATTGTACGCCCTTATAAGACTTTGAGCTGAATCCAGCAAAGAGTTTAACGTCTGGGATTTGTAATTTCAGAAAATTTAAACAGAATTCTTCAAGAACGAAAATATGACAAAATTGGCATGTTATTTATTTTTCATTGTAATCACAGTTCAGCCTCAAATTTCTTGCTCCATTTGGAAAAAAAGCGACTTTAAAACACGAATTCGTCTTTATTAGAGAGCGAGTAAGAAACTTTTGGAAATGTCATCACCACTAGGTTTTAAAATTAACTTCCGTCGCATGGGAAAAATAGTAAAACTTATTTCCATCAGCTTTCGAGCATGTAGTTTACATTAAGCTAGTAACATCAACACAGTACGATCATACATGCGCAGAAAGAGAGGCTAATACGAGTAGAAAGTGTTTAATACGATGGGGCGAGATCTGAAAATAAGTTGTTTTTGGATCACCAAAACTGTCTTGAAAGATGAAAACTGTCTTGAAATTCTATTTGAAAGATGCATTTTGGCAGCAGCAGAAACTGCTGTATTTCTCAGAATTCAACATTTTTATTTCTTACTAGCTGGTACCCGGCGTGTTGCTGCCGCCGAAAAAATAATATGAAGTGAAATCAATGAATCATTTGGCAATGTTTTACCGAAATAGAATGAACGGTACGACAGTACATAAAGTACGGACTCCCAAGTATTCATTTTTTTTTAATATTAGATTTGTGCATTCTTTCAGAATTGTAAAACTTGATGTTCTTTCTGAATGGTAATGAAAGAAACTATATATTGTATCTCGCGATTCGTTTCATATTCGTCCAGATTTCTCAAATTTAATTTTAGAAAATGTGAGTAAAATATTTTCTTTCAAAATGGATTAAACATAGAAAATGTATTTATACCATAAAATCGTTTATACAGTTCAAAAAATAATTTTTGAAAATTTAAGAAATTTTGCATAATTATTTGTAGTGAAAAACGCTATAATTTAAATACAATTTTAAAAAACTCCAGGGTTGGTCTCCCCAAAACTTTTTCGCAAAATCTGCAATAAATTTGTTACCTCTGAGAATAACTTGCATGGCATTTGCGCACTAAAGCTACAAAATATGAGTCTTTGGATTCAGCATTTCTACAGAATTTATTGTCTCCTCGGCAATTTAATTGGCGATTAATCCTTGGTAAATACACGCGGTTGAAGTTCAAATTATTATTTTTTTAATTTTAGATCATTGCACTAACCCTATAACAATCCCGTAGGTGTAAACAGTAAGCTGACCCAGTTTCATCGCAATCGGATGAACGGTTTAATAAGGCGCGAGAGACACGCAGACAAACATTCATTTTTGTTTATACAGATTTTGAAATGCAAACGGCGAGGGCAAAATAGGAAATGTGTAAAACCGATGAGCCATAAGGCGCAAGAAGATAAAAACATAAGTTATTTCAAATGACAGTTTGATCGCAAAACGAGCCTGATTTCAAAACATCTGAATACAATATTAATTAATAATCCATTTTCGCCACCACGAAAATGTTTTTTTAATAGCAAACATATTAGAAGACAAATAAAAGGAAAGGAAATAAAATTAATTTAATATTAATGATTGAGTTAAGGACGATTCAGATTTCGAGGCGCGAAGCATTAGTGGAAAGTAAACAATTTATTATATCTGGTTCGAGGCTACGAAAAAAAGAAAATCCTCTTTCGAAATTCAATTATTTCGGGAATGCAATGCGATCTGATCGGGGGGTGGCAGAGAAAGTTTAAAGGAATCCCGGTGTAATTACCCGGGCAACGCAATTACTAGAATAATCGGAGGCGGATAAAGAGGGGCGTTTGATGGATCGGCCGCCCCTATCGGTGAGCCCCGGCGGACACTCGATTACGAAACTATCCACCACTTTATCTTGTGGGGCGTCTGCCCGAGATAAGCCCCAGGAACGAGGCCACTGGAGAAAAAGATCCTTTACCGCCTATTAATTGATCAGTGGATCTGGGCAGTTCTTCTCCAAAGCGGAAGTAAGATTCTGCTATGCGTCTCTGTGTACAAGGTTAAGTAGATGTCGCCCGTTGCGCAAGCCTTCCTCCCCAAGTTAAAATAAAACAGCCAATGATAACAATGTAACACTTTTTTTAGTCATGGTATAGAATAATCCGCCAAGTTTAAGGTAGATTCCTAGAACTTACTGCGATAACATGATTCAATGAACGTTTCACCGAGGTGGTTTTGAAAGTTCAAACACATCTAATGTTTAAAAATTTATATGTGTACAATGCTTTTCCCATGTTATGATATAAATACAACAAATGACTGTTTGACAATGACAACATTTTTTTTAAATTTTAGTTTTAATTTTAATTTAATTTTAGTTTTAATTTTAGTTATTTTTTTAGTTTTTTTATATTAACGTCCAGTTGTAAAGCAACAATAGGGATATTTTGAGACGGACCTCGTCATTTTAACATGGACGACAATTGAATTGGTACCCCTTTTTCCACACTGCACTACATCAGCGGGAGGCATTTGGCCTGACAGATTTAACGTGCAAGAGACCCTTCACACGACGGGTTTTCCGTGAAATCGAGTCTCGACCCTGAAACCCTCCAGTTCCGAAGCCGAGAACTTACCACCAGGCCACCGCGACCTTTTTGACAGCAAATGATAGCAGGGGTCACAGTATCCTGGTTGGTAGAGCCTCAGTCTCGTCACCGAAAGGTAGCGAATTCTATCCTCATCTCGGCCAAAGATCGCCGTGTTGGCTCATGGCAGTTGGGTCACGTTCAATAGGTCTGATTTGGATCTGAATTCTCTGATTTGGATATAAATTCTGACTTACGGATGGATGAATGAATTCGACCGCCCCCTCAAAAGGGCTGTGCCGTGTGTGCTCGAGCAAAGTCGTAATTTCACCTGAACGGTGCTCGTTCACAACGAAAGGCGCACACTTCTACCTTCATTCGAAACAGCCGAATCTTATTCGGCTTGGTATAAGCAAGTGACATTAGACCGACCCGACCGGAATGATTCAATGAGCGTTTCAGCGCAGTTACACTGAGGTGGTTTTGAAAGTTCAAACACATCTAACGTTTAAAAATTGATATGTGTACAATACTTTGTCCATGGTATGATCTAATTACAACAAATGACAGTTTAACAATGACAGCAAATGGCAGTATAATTCAGATTGGATTTAAACCCAATTGGAACGATATATGTTGCAAAGAATGCAAAATTTTTGGTTGATGAGCCTTCATATTCAAAGTATATGAAATGAGTATCATTGGTGGTGGTAGTAGAGGTTTGTTATTCCTTTCTCCATAATTCTCTGTCAACTAATGGTTCTAGGCCGTGGTAGTCTGGTTGGTAGAGTGTCAGTCTCGTAACTGGAAGGTCGCGGGTTCTGTCCTCGTTTCGGCCAAAGACCGCCGTGTTGGTTAATGGCAGTTGGGGCACGTTAAATATGTCGAGACTGCAAAGTCCTCCAAGTTCCCATAACAAAATGATACCTCTGAGGGTACTGAATCAGGGATGAGTCGGCCTCTGATTTGGATCTAAATTCTGACTTGCGGATGGATGAATGAGTATATGAATGAGTTTGACAACCCCCTAAAAAGGGTTGTGTCGTGTGTGTGAGCAACAAGTCAGACTTCTGCCCTCTGGGTGCTCAGGGGTCATTACCCTCAGAAGCTACTGCATCCCCCTTTCCGTGAAAACACGGACACTACAAAAAAAAACTAATGGTTCTGATTCATTGCGGTTAATGTTAAGTACTGTGTCCCGATTTCGAGAGACAGTACAATTCCGAGCACAAAGTTAAATGTGGAACAAGGGCAGACAGAACAATTCCGAACCCCAGGCTAAATTTGGCGCCAGGGCAGACAGGATAAAAACTAGGATTTACCAGGAACTTTTTTCAATATTATTATAATGATATCTCTGAAGTGCACACCAATTTTCTTGGCGTTTTAATCTAATAATCATCGATCAAACGATTCACAATGAAAAACGTGTCAAACAAATTGTGTCCATCGATTCGCAAGGAGCTACTAAAACAGCTTTGAGAAAACTTCTTTAATTATATTGATTCCGATTCCCATTGATCCCGGAGTTTAAAATGGAGGAGCGGGGATGGATGGGACTGGTTGTTATTATTTATTGCATCGGAATGATTTGCTTGTGAAGAAATCATTCAAAATAAATACAAGCTTTTAATAACTGGAACGCGCTGAACGGGGCAGGTAGAAAACACTCCCAGTCTCGCGTTTTAATTCGTTAAAGGGACAACATGATTTTCTACTAGGATCCTGTGCCTGAATAACCGCAACAGAATAAGTCTAAAAGGTACGTAAGGAGGAGGAGTTAAGATTTTCAATAATTGAAAATTCACATCTTCAGATTTGACAAATTTCCAATTTCATCCTCCATTTAGCTCAAGAATCATTATGTTTATTATGTTCAGAAATTTAAACTTAAAAAAAATTCTTTGTTGAATAGTGTTCATTCCAAATAAAATCTACATAAATAAAAATAGATGTTTGTCCGTATGTCTCTTATGCACTGCCCTACCGCTCATCCGATGGCGATGAAACTTTGAAAACTTATTGCTTGCGCTTATTTGTGTCTTCTGAAGATGGAAAAACAACAACAAAAAAAATATTTCCAACCCTAAAGTCTGGAATAATAAAGTTTAAAAAAAATAGAATTAATATTATTTACGCTTCTCCTTTATATAACCTTCAATTTCAATGAATGCATTCAAAGAAAATAAATATTATTCTTTCTACACTTCCTAATCATACAAGACAGTTATTTTAAATTTCAAACGATATTTCCAATACTATTTCTTCAGCGGTAGCAACGCGCCGGGTACCAGCTAGTAAATGCATAAAGTATAATTGCCTTAATTAATTTAAAACATTAAAAAAATTATAACTCGTAAGATGGACGAACCAGTTGGTCATCAAGGGCGGCTATCATATGCATATGTGAATTTTCCATACTCCCAAAAGGCAATCTCGTCCCAGTGGAATCACGCAAACTCGACACCGGACGGCAACACTTCTCCTATAAGGCACACACAATTGTCGAAATGCGTGCTTCCATTGATTAAACAGAGGCCGCTTCTATGCCCACTGATTTGAAAGTAAAACCCTGTAAATATGCAAAAGTAATTTCGTTCCGACTCGAGGCGTGTCGGTTGCCCACCACACCCAGAGATGCCCCTATCACGTGATTGGGCCCCGTTGCTCGATGGCAACATTATTCTCCACACGAATGAGCACGAAAAAACAATCTGCACTCGTATGTGGTTCTGACCATAGGATCGACAGCATACAGAGGAATGAAATGCGAAAGTTCCGTTTCTGGGAGATGATTTTTTTTTTGAAAAGAAGGATTCTGTTCGCATTTATAAAGCAGGAAATTAAATGACGGCCAGTGCATTTAATAAAAACGGTTTTTAAACACTCTTACAATCCTATTAGCTTATTAAACTCAGGCAGAATTTTTTTTAACTAATATTATTTTATCGTGTGAGAGCATGATCCAGTTTTCGTTAGGAGATCTTGAATAACTGAAGCTCGAAATAGCGTAGGCAATGAATAAATCATAAATGCCCATATTACATTATCAACATATTTTAATCGCACATATTTTTCCATTATGATTAAAAATATTTCATTACAGTTATCAGTATTGCATTATTATGTATACAGCTCGTGCACACGAATGAGCACGAAAAACAATCTGCACATGTATGTGGCTCTAACGACAGGATCGACAGCTTCCACACATACAGAGGAGGGAAATGTGAAAGTTCTCTTTTTGGGAGCTAGGATTTTTTTTTTAAAGAAGGATTCTGCTCGCATTTATAATGCAGGCAATTAAATTAGGGCCAGTGCATTTAATAAAAACTGTTCTTAAAAACACTCTTATTCGGGTACTAACAGGCAGAATTTTCGTAATATTAATATTATTTTATTATATGAGGGCGCAATCCAGTTTTTTTTAGGGGATTTGAATAATTGAAGGCAACAAATAATTGAAGCGAGAAAACGTGTAGGCAATGAATAAAGCATAAATGCCCATATTCATCAACATCTTTTAATCGGATCTATTTTCTTACCTGCTTTAATAAGTATTGAGTTATCATGCGCACACCAAAAACAATCAATCCGCGCACATATGGGGCTCTAACGATAGGATCGACAGCTTCCACATATACAAAGGAGGGATATGTGGCGGTTTTTAAAAACACTCTTATTCGGGCACTATCAAGCAGAAATTTTTCACAATAATATTATTTTATCAAGTGAGAGTGTGATCCAGTTTTCGTTAGGGGATTTTGAATAACTGAAGCTCGAAATGGCGTAGGCAATGAATATAACTCTAATGCCCATATTCACCAACATCATTTAATAGCACATATTTTTTTTACCTGCTTTTACCAGCATTGCATTATTATCACGCATACTTCTTTGAAAGCAGGTGCGTTTTTAAAAAGTTAATTTGCTTTTACCGGTATTGCTTTATTATTACGAACGCTTTTGCGACAGCGGATTCGTTTTTAAAAGGTTGACGTAGAACTAAAACATCAGTAGCTGCTTTTTTCATGGAATGTCATTTTTTCGAAAGAAATTAAATAATTTAATTTTTATAATTAGTTCAAAAAATTTCACTCGCGTCTAATAACAGTTTTGTTAAAAGTATTTTCTTTTTCCCCCAGCGGAGAAATTTCACTTCATTTATTCTTAAGTGGGAAACTTTGAAGGATTTGACTCCTGTTCCGAGATTAATACATTATGAAACTCTTTTATGATCTCTGAAATTAAAAATGTTTGGAAAAATATTGTTTTCATAAAACAATGCTATCATGGTTGTAAATTATCTTTATATATACAGAAGGAGGGGGTTATTAGAGACCGAAAGAGAGGTCTTGTACTTGTTTCAAACAGGTTTGGCGAAAAATAGCAATGACAAAAAATAGATATGTTATTACAGGATAACAAAAAATCTGTGATCACAGACTTCATTTTCTTTTTTTTTAAATTTAAGTTTATAAAATTAATATCATTTTCTACTCAAAAGTCGAAAGCAAAAAAATCGTACTCTTGGCTCTAGTTAGCGCGACTGAAAAAACAAGAGACGCTCATGTCGGCTTAAATCGCTAACAAATAACTGTCAGCGGGCTTAACAAGTGTCATAAATAACAAGTTCATAAATAATTAGATCCATTCTGAACAATTAGCATGTGACATTGAAATGAAAAGTTAAAAGAACTAAATTAGAATAAAACTGAAGCATTATTTATGTGTAGCATTCAAAAATATTTTCGACATTTATCGATAAGACTTTTACACTTCCTCATTTGCATACGTACTTTCCAAACAGCCCCGCCTTTCTTACCAGTTTTCGACAACCATTCGAATTCAGTTAGCACAGATACTCTCTCACACACACAAAAAAAAAACAACAGCAACCAGACGCCGGATTCTTTAAAGGGGTGGAAAAAAAATAAAGGAATTCTTTCTTCTGGAAGGTTAACACTGGCGGGGGTGGGAGGGAAGGAAAAACCGGTGGAAGTCAGAGACAAACTTGGAAAGTCGCGCGCATAGCTTTGTTTTGTTTGTCAACATCTGTGCTTCTCACCTGAAAAAAAATAAAAAATTCGAGTCGAAGAAAAGAAGGAAAAGAAAGGAAAAAGTGGAACGAAGTGACGCTACCCCCTCCCACCCTAAGAAAACCCTCCAAACGAACCGTGTCCCTCCCTTTGCCCTTCACCCTCCATCCTCATTCTTTGAAATTTCTTCCACCGACTTTTACAAGTGCCTCCACAAACAAGATCCAGTGAGTTATCAATCCATTTCGGGTTCTCGCAGAAAGGGATTTTCTTTTCCCCTTTTTAATAATCAGGGAGCTCCAGAGAAGCATCTATTTAGTTTACCTGCGCAAAGGCTATTTCAGGCCCGCAGGGGAGAAGAGCCCTTAAAAGAAGGAAGTCGGAGGTTCTAGAAGAATGTCGGGGGCCTTATTTCGTGGCCCTTACCTTTATCCAGGACCTTATTTCAGCTCTTTGGCTACTGAAAGTCGATCATTCTCGGCTGAAAGTTGACAGTATGTTTCAAACTCATATTGTGATATATGGTAATGAAAAGGTGGATCACTAGGCGAAGTGGACGACACAGAAAGAGAGTGTTGATGTTATTGTCCTCAAATCAAGCGGTGTCTTGAAAGGGGAATGGAGAGGAGAAATAAAACTACAATGGTTTGACAGATGGTGTAAGTCACTCTCAGCTTTATTCCTAATCCGGAAATAAAAAATAAGAAGATACCATCCACTTATAATCCAAATAATATGTGGACATGGGAGATTTCCAGCCTATTTCCAAAGATTTGAAAGAATGCTGGAAAATAAATGCATTGGTGTAGAAATGGGTCCGGTTTACCACTGTTTAATGGAATGTATGGAGGTCTTGGAGTGAAGGAAAAACTTGAAGATTGTAAATAGTGATTTAAGTAAAGTACTGATTGTACCGGGTCATTTCAAAACCCTGAAGGATAGGATGTCAAAGATGGATAGTTTCATTCCAACTGTTTGAGAGTGTGCAGATGGGGAGAAAGACAGTCATTAACTACCTCGTAAGGAATGTTGGTTTGACGGATCGATCCATGTAAGGTTGGACAATACTTTCTCATCAGTCGACCGCAATAAATCCTGCCGGTACTGTTACGTTCAATGAATATAAGGTTGGCTGAATACAAGAAGAAGTATATAAATGTAATAACAATTCAAATAAGGATACTTTTAAGGTATCCGCATAGCAGAAAAGGTCAATTTTCGCAAAAAAAATGACATTTTACAAGAATTATTTTTTTGAGTAGACCAATCTTTGAGCTATCCAAAACAGATTTACTTTTGTCTCTACGTTTATTAGAAGTCAAGTTATTATCAACCCTTTGCTGAAGAATTAACTGTGCAGTTTAGCCAAAATATTGCTCTTGCGCCAATGAAACCCAATAGACGAGTTCACTCGTCTTTTCATACCCAAGCGTTGCTGGTCCGTGACGAGATAACTCGTCATTGCACTTGCATTATCTATTTCAATTTATGACACCCAGGGCGATATAGAATATGGCAAAAACTTGGTTATTATTAAATAAATATTATTAGAAATATAAAATAGGTGCCCAAAGTTTCATTTTATTTCATTCAGAATAAATAAAAATTTATTGGACTTTATTTAGAACTCTTCACTCCCATATTCAATTACAAAATAATAGCAGGTGACATGGCATAGTTTCTGTGTGAAATTCCCGATTAACAAAGTGTTAAAACAAGTTACTGTATACTTTAAATACATTTTTCTAAAAACTGATTTCTACTCATTTCTTGCTCAATTCAAAATAACTCAAAATATAATAAGCACTTTACAATAAAATTTGATGGACTTTGTCTTTATACTATTTTCAAGGAAATGGCACAAAATAATTAAGTTCGAGTGAATAGTTTTTAATTTACAGCCTATTGTTTGAATAATAACGTATAGCAGCATCGACAGGATTTGTGGGGGTCGACTGCTGAATAAGTATTGTCCAACCTTACATGGACCGATCCGTCAAACTAACATTCCTTTCGGGGTAGTCAGTAGCAGTCTTTCTTCCCGCCTGCACTCACTTAAACAGTTGGAATGAAACTGTCCATTTTTGACATCATATCCTTCAGGGTGTTGAGATGACCTGGTACCGTCAGTAGGGTAAAGTTACTGTATGCAATCTTAAGGTTTTTTCTTCACTCTGAGACCTCAACACATTCCATTAAATGGTGGTAAACCACACCCATTTCTCCACAATTGCATTTATTTTCCAGCGCTCTTTCAAATCTTTGAAAATACCCCATGTCCAGTTATTATATTTGGATTATAAGTGGATGGTGTCTTTTTATTTTTATTTCTGGATTAGGAATAAAATCGAAAGTGACTCTTCCTTTTTTTTTTTAACAAATACCATCTGCCAAACCATTGCAGTTTTATTTCTTCTCTCTGAGCTAACCAAGTCAATAAGTAAAATAGTTCATTCCATATTGTAGTATTCATCCTTCAAAACTCATACGAAGCACAGCTAGTACAACATCATACTATCACAATCAATTTATTTATATTTTTGGGCGTTATCTTAGTCGACTATCCATTTGGATTCAAAGCAAGGCCATAAAGCGAAAGCCTCATGGCATTTTCTTAGGCCCTACACCTCTCGAAGTCGTTCTACCAGCCCCCCTCTTTGCATAGAAGCTCCCCCCCTTCAGCTGGGGGCCCGACAAAGCATTCGTCCCTGAATGGTGGTCATTCCAGAGAAAGAGGCATAAAAATAAGGAGCGCCATCGAGATCATGCAAAACAATCTGCGCAATCACCAGTCATGGAGGAGATGACTGCAGACGATAAGGGAGAGACCATCCTCCCGTCAGGAATGACGGTGATTTCGGGAGGGGGGGGTTGAGCGGTCGTTCGAAAATGTTCGAATAGGGTGAAAGAAAGATTAGGAATAAATTTTTATCCTCGGGTTTTACAATGTTCTTTTTATTGTTGTTGTTCCGTGGAATCTTTAGAAGGAAAAGAGACTTGGCATTGCTTCTCTCTACATGTGTGTATAAAAGAACAAATATTAAAAAAAAAAATAAAGAATTTTCAAACGCATGCTTTTGTAAATGTGCTAAATACTAGAACTTTTTTTATGTTGTTTCAATATTACAAATATTGCCGCATTGAAACGAAACATTGGCGGGTCTGCATAGCTGAATGGTTATGTCGCTGGGTTCATAGACATGAGATCATGTGTTCGAATCCCAGTAGATTTAAAAATTTGTTTAAGTACTTTTCCTTGATTTGTTTTTCCTTCATTTCGTGTTCCAGAAAATTCTGGACCTTCTTTAAATTAACCAGATGAGAGCTCAGGACTTTTCTTACTGTCTCCAGAAAGGTATTCTGGAATTTTCTTTACTTGCACAAAAGCTGAAGATCTCTCAGTCACAGTGTTCTGAGTTCAGAGTTGAGTGAGTAAACTTATTTAACAACTTCCTGTGCCTTCTTGAGTTCTTTCTGCTTGGCAATATTATGGCTCTCAAAAGTTAATTTTGTGCAATTAGTTTAGTTCAGCTATATTAACGTCCCCTTTGAACCAACACTAGGGAGCGGACCTCTTTATTTTGAACCACGGTCAGATAACGAGAACGACACCTGTGATGGCACTCCCCTCTCTAAACTTCCACACCACACCAGTGAGAGGACGTTTGGCTCTGACAGACCCGCTAACACGGTGGTTTTTCTGTGGAATCGGGCCTCGAGCCTGAAACCCTCCGGTTCTGAAGACGAGACCTTACCACCAGGAAACCGCGGTCTCTGAATTTTATGCACATTCATTAAAAGGCGGGGAAAGTAATTAAATAAATATAATTACCAATCAAATTTGCAGGTAGGGGCATTTATATTATAACTTCTAAGACTAGTTATTCCCTAGGCCAACGAAATGCAGACTTCTGTTATATTTTTAGAAGTGAGCTACTAGCAATAGATGAGGGACATAGGACCATTCTACGCGAAAATAATTATAAGAATGTCTGGATTCTCACTGATAGCCGTGGCTCAATGGAACCCCTTAACAATGGGACCTATGTTGGAGATAAGGCAAGTTTTATTCTTCAGAAATTGAAGCTGATTTCAATCCAACATGACATTCATTTCCAGTGGATCTGATCTCACGTGGATCTATGAGGTAACAAAACAGCAGACAGACTTGCAAAGAAAGGAAGCTGCCTAGCGACTCCGTCTTCTGATAGCTCACTTACTCAGAACTCTGCTCTCAGGGTGAGATCCCTAAATAAGAAGAATCGGATGCCCCCCCCCCACCACTCATGATTGGTATGGGGCCATAAGACCAGGTCATTCCTTAATTATACTTGGTGATAGAAAAACCAACACTTGGCGTCTTCGTAGTGGCCACCTTAAATATTTCTCAGGGTGAGAAAAGGGGAGCACCTTTTACAGGGAGGCACATTCACACTACTCACACAACACCGCTTCCTGCCCCTGCAACTATAACCCTATGGCTATTTAAACAGTGTCATGGACATGAAGTGGGAGAGACATGGAAAGACGCTCCTGTTCTATCCATCCCTGTGACTATTTGTTCTTCTTCTGACAATTATAGATTGATATTTGGCAAGGGATTTTAATATTGGATAAACGAAAGCCGAAAGCAATGAGCTTTTTGTAGTTCAAAGGGGAGATGGATTTGGCTTTGTAAGTTAAATATCATGCAGATTATAAAAAAATTTCACAGATAGAACACAGAATAACAATCATGCCCGAACCGGGACTAACATATGACGGGGAAAACCCACTACCCCAATGAAAGGACGCTGGCATCCAAAAACTTTTTTGGAACACGGTTGCCCGATGATACGGTCTCGGCTTCGAGTCCGGAATGTTCCTGCTTCGAGATTCTATTCCACCAAAGAACCATCATGTGAGGGGGTCTCTTGAACGTTAAATCTGTCAGGCCAAATGTCCTCATGCTGGTGTGGAGTGGGGGGGGGGTGCCAGCTTAGGTGTCGTTCTCGTCATCGTTCAAAAGGACGACTTCTGTCCCCAAATAGCCCTAGTGTTGCCTCAAAACAAGACATTAATGTAATAAAACTAAACTAAATCGTCACAACCTTTTTTACGGGGCGGACTTCATTTATACATTTCATTCACAGATCGTAATTTGAACCTGCTTCATAGAACGATCACCTTTGAACTAGTACGCTCGCCCACAGTAATATTACTCTCGACGGGACGTTAATATAACTAAACTAAACTGAAAACAGAAAACTTTATTAGACTGATTACTTTACCGCGGTAATCATAATGAAACAAACAAACAACAGCAAAATAAAAACCACAATAAAACGGCGACACACATTTCACCGGACCACCGATTGAATTAAACCGGAACCAGAACCCGATGCCAATTTTCTAGGAACCACCGAATAAAAGGCCTTCGAGGCAGATATACAATCTGCCCCGCTGAGGCAATTCACCTTGTAGAAATTTATCGAAAACGGGAAAAATTTACAACGGACTCACTCGCCCTTTCGCAATCTGGCAACAGCATCGAGAATGCGGGAGGGGGGGCAGGCCGGATTGATCTGCAGAGACGGAAACGGAATAATATATAAATAACTCCCGGATACAAACAATAAGCAAACAGACAGGCCGGATAAAAAAATAAAAGGGGCACAGCCATAAAGGAAGAAATTTATCCGCTCCTATTTCGTCCCCCCCCCCTTTTTATTAGTTTGTTTATTTTTATGGGGAAGACTTTGTTTAGACTAACTTATTTACTTCCCACGGAACTTGTTTCCTTATTGGCTGACGTGAAATGGAAGGGAGGGAGGAAGGGAGAGAGGGGGGATGAAAGTGAGACGAAACGAAACAATCGGATGCTATGATCCAGAGATTCATTTTTTAGGCACACGGATAAAGGATTTTTTTTTGTTGTTGTTGTTCTTTTCTTGGAATTCATTCCAGGGTGTGTTATCAAGACAAATGATGCCGTACGAGCAGCGAGATTTGGGTTATCAAAAGTTTACATTTGTGCTTCTCGTAATGAAGAAAAATGTTCTTTCACTTTCGATTAACAAGCGTCTGTTTTGGACTGTGAATCTTCTTTTGCTTTCGGCCCACGACAGGCGGAAAGAGAGAGAAAAAAAAAGAAACACATTCTCATCTATTTGCGTTCGTAAAGAAGAATTTTTTTTTTTTTCAAAAATGTTTACGAAGCGCAATCGAGCAAGATTCGTCTTCGCTGAAAATGAAACATTCGCATTAAAATCGGTTGAATAACATTTTTATTCGAAAGTAAGCTGAATAAGAGCAACTTTCTTAAGACGCTTCCATTAATGTATTAAATTATAAAGTTTTATTATTTTTTTCTGTCCTTAGTAAATCTAATACTATAATACGAGGAATGGTTGCCAAGTCGAAAATCGCCCCAGAATTAATAAACTCCGGTAAACTTGAGGGTCTGGCGTTTTTGGCCATGAGGAATCGATTGGAGCCGGTTTTGAAGCGCTACGGGCGAGCAGTTCGGAGTTACAGATAAGATATTTTCAAACTTTATTAGTTCGCCATAATGGCTACTTAAATTTTCAAGCGGTAACGTGCTGTCATCTATAGCCAATAAGGCGAACTAATAAAGTTTTATGTTTATGCTGTTATAGGTTTATAATATGTTTCTTATGTATGTATATATGTTTGGTTTTTCTAAATAAATTTGTCAAAAATATTGAATTTCACCACACTTCAATCTTTACCTTTACTTTACCTTTGTATAGAATAGTTCCCTTTCCAAACTCTAACTTTGTTTAGAATAGTTTACAATGGTACACTTTAACCGGTTATCTTTTCACCAATGGTTTCACAAATTTTCTTATGGCATGTATTGTTTTGATAAATCACCATTGAAAATTTAAATCTTCGAGTTAGCTTCGATACCTGTTTTCTCCGAGCGGAGATCGGTCACCCGCTGGTAATTATAAATATATTTTCCATGTTCCATCAATTTTGAAAGAAAGTATTTTAACCCCATTTTCTAAAGTTGAAAATTATGAAAACGAATATGAAACGAGTTACGAGATACAATTAATAGTTTCTTTCATCCTCGTTCTGAAAGAACACCAAGCACTACCATTCTAAAAGAATACACAAATTTACTGTATAAAAATGAGCATTTGTTTGTTCGTGCTTTATGTACAGTCGTACCGTTCATCCTATTTCGATAAAACATTGCCAAGTTCTTGATTGATTGCAGTTAATATTAGTTTTTTTCTTCGGCAGTAAAGGGCCGGGTACTAGTTAATAACATATAAAAAAGACAAAAACATAATATCACAGAACAGCTTTAGCCCTTTTTTAAATATGAGAATTTGTTAAAATGCAACGTTATTCCAGAGCAATTCATATATATTTGAGTTGAATGAAAATCTTGAAAACTGGATCATTACACTTTTTGAATATAGTTATAATCCCATTATTTCATGTTTTACATTTTCTCCTTTTTCTAATTTTTAAAAAAGTAGAGGAAGTATTATTTGTTCTTGATTTTCTTTCAAAATATGATTTTGCCCGACACGTGTTGATCTAAATGTATGGGTTATGCGATTAAGCTGAATTCAGATGAATCAGTTAATTTCTCTACCTTTTATTCTGTCAAGTTAGAAAAAAACTCTAAGTTTTGCAGTCATCTCTTGAATTAAAAAAAAAAAAGTACAGTTATCGTATTTTAAAAGTTAAATATATTAATTTCGGAACCGGCAAATTATAAAATTCAAGCAATTGTTTTTAAGACAGTTTGGTTTAGTTACATTGACGTCCCATTGTAAAGCAACACTGGGCTATTTTGGGACGGACCACGTCCTTTTGAACCACGGTCAGATGAATAAACGAGGACTACACCTCATCTGGCACTCCCCTCTCCAAAACACCCCACCATTGTTTTTAAGACAGATGTAGTTGATAGAAATAGAGCATCACCCTTTCATTTAAAACATCTTTAGTCTGCCATTTGTCACAAATTTGCCTTCTAAACTCTGTGGCGATCTCTCTCGCATTCTCTCGTTTAAAGCTCGCGAAGTGAAGTAAAGTACAATCTGACGTCATTGATTTCAAATTGTATAAAGAGCCACACGATTTATGCTACCACCACTTATGCATTCAGGCATTCTTGCCTCAGCGAGAGCGCGTGCAGATCGTAAGGAGTAGAACGTAGCGACGAGCACGAGTTGTGACGCAAGAATAAAGATATTCTATTATGAACTTGGAGCAATATCTTCAGCCTTCTAAATGAGTCGGATATAGTTAGATAGTTAATCCTTTTAACTGGATAATCCACTCTTCGTCTCCTAAACCTTGACTCTTATAGTCTACGGTGATTTCAAGTTGCTAAATTTTAACAATTTTTCAAATACTACTTTGTACTAACATTTAATCTATGTTGGCAGCTCATTCCACTATTTCAGAACAATCCTAATCCGCAATATCTTTCAGTAACAACGATCTATTCACATTCATTATCACCTTCTTCCGATGTGAAATACATCCGTCACTTAAAGACCGAAGTTATTCTAAAGTATCATTCACAGTAAGAAAACCTGGTTTTTTGAACGATTGCAGCACGAAATAAAGCAATCAATCATGAAAGAAAAAGTTTAATAAGTTCAGCTGGCATCGCATTTTCTTGACAGGATTTGCAAAGCTAAATAAATAAATAGAAATCATGAGCAGATCATTCTGTAGAATCAGAAATAAGCAAACTATCGATTGAATGATCGTTTTTCGACGTGAGCTGCTTGCTAATCCATCGAATTTCAAATGAGACGATAAGAAAAAGAAACAAACAAACATGGCGTTTTCAAATTTATAATTAATAGTAAAACTTAATATAATAATATTTCTCTATTTCATTATTTACTAGGAAAATAATAGGACAGATATATTCCATCTAAAATTTATTAAAATATTGTAACCGTTTCGGAATATCGTCTGTAGATGTTGTTATACAGCCGAAAGAGCGCAAAGGCAGAAAAACAACTTGCCCACTTTTGAAAGGACATTCAATTCTTAAGTTTTGCAGAGTTTTAACTTATTTATACTTTGCAAAGGCTGTTTTAGAATCTGCAAGGAAATTTTACGTTATAATGTCAGTTATTGTATTTCCAGATTGAATGGGCAAGTGGTAAAATAAATCTCTCTTGTAGATGGGCATTTGGAATCACTGACAATTAGTTTTAGTGATTAGTTTACGACTGACTTTAAAAATGCTCATGATTGTCGCTGTTGACTTACATAAAGAAAGCATTTTTGTATGAATCAATGTACTATTCTTTTTTTTTTTCCTTACATAAAATAAGACAAAGAAAAAAATGTGATCAATTTTATTGTTATTCAGAAAAACTAAAAGTGATTAAGAGTTTTTACTTATATGCTGTTAATTAAACGATAAAAAAACGACGATTTTTTAAAAAACGGTGTGTTTTATCGACTTTTTGTACACTTTTACTTAAGAGGATATTTTTCTCATTCGTAAAGATGGATTTTTAACTATATATATATTTCAGAATATTATAATCGTAATAATACTTGCCCATGATACAAAAGTATATAAATACAACTTGATTATTACTCTCGATTAATTTCACCCGATTTTAATTCCTGTATGTGAATTAGAATGGAAAAAAAAATTGACATCACGAGCAACAAAAATAGCAACAAAATAACAGCAAAATTAATATTTAAATTTTAAAAATTTAATTCCTATTTTTTTTAATATTATTTGTATATATCTTATATTATATATGATCGGGTGTCGCTTCAGTCCACTCAGAGCTTGGCGACAAATTTGGCGACCTAATAGAAATTATCGGAAGATTTTAATAAATTAATAAATATTGGAAAAATCATATTAACATCAAACGTCATCCACAAGTTAAAAAAATCTATTTGAACTACAGCGGGTGAATGAAAATTTTTTTATTAACAATTGAAAATTTGAACAATAGATATATATAGCAAGAGTGTGAACTAATAGTAAGAATTGAAAAAAAAAACAAAAAAAAACGCAACTATAGGTATTGAAAAACAGTGTAAAAAATACTTTTGGCATCATGAGTGATAAAATGAATATAGTGCCTTATGAGAATGTTATTCGAGTATATATATTCTAATGAACCATTTATCAATGGAATTTCGACATCCATTTTTCCAGTTATCACATATTTTTTCCCCTATACATGTTATTTCCCGCAAAAATAAAACTAAACAACGAAATAAAACTAAACATTCTGCAATTTACAAAAAAAAAATAACCAGGCAGCAATTCGTAACGCTAAGTGCTTCTTTCTACCTGCTGGAACGTAACTAAGCATTAAAGAGTTTTTAAGAAAAAGGAAACCAGTGCTTAACCCATTTTTTTACGCCCGCTAAATCATCTCCCCCCCCCTTGTTTAATTTATATTTCTGCCGGGGTGGCGTGCCGAGCAGAGCCCCGGCCATTCCAAAAGATTTATCGAAATCATTTGCAATTCCCAGGAGATAAGGAGCCATTCCAGAAGAATATACGAGACAGGAGGACCATTTTAAGGATTTCTATTTCTTGGGCCCCTCATAAGGCTCGGGTCAGGTAGAGATGTGCGGGCCCTTAAATCTTGTTTCAATCAATTCATTTCTCGGATTTCGCGCCAATTATACGAAATCTTAAAAATTCGGGCGGAATCATTAAAAGGCCGTGAATAAAGAAGAGTTTTCAATTTTATTTCATTATTTTCGGATCCAGAATATTCCGTAGATTTTTTTTTCTTAATAGCATCATGTAGGAATAGGCTTGAATGAGTTCCGCACTGATAATGATGGGCTCTTTACAGAGGCATGGTGCGATTCCAATATTTTTTAAGAAAAAAGAATCGAATAAAACATTAGTATTTAATGGTATCAGCAGACCAACAAGAAAGAGCAGCCACGAATGTCAGAATATGTTCCAGTGCGTCGGTTTAGTTTAGTTTAGTTATATTAATGTCCCGTTCTAAAGCAACACTAGGGCTATTTGGAGACTGACCGCGTCATTTTGAACCATTGTCAGATGACACCTGAGGTGGCACTCCCCCTCTCCACACCACAACACACCAGCGGGAGGACGTTTGGCCTGATGGATTTAACCTGCAAGAGACCCCCCCCCCTCTCACACGTGGGTTCTTCGGTGGAATCGGGCCTTGAATCTGCGAAACTCCGGTTCCGAAACCGAGACTTTAGCAACAGATAATCCCGGCTCTCTCGTACGTTGGATTTCAAAGCGAGAAAACCATTCTTTGATTACAGAACGCCAAGCCGAAATGAGGAATAAAGTAAAAATATAAATATAACAAATATCATTCATATTTGTCCTTTCTATATCATTCAATTTCAATGAATGCATTCATTTCCGATACGAAAATGAATATCATTTTTTCTATCACTTCTAATTAAAGAAGACATATTTTAAATTTCAACCGATATTTCTAAAATTATTTCTTCTGCGGCAGGAACGCGCCGAGTATTAGCTAGTGAAAGATAAACCTGCATTTCAAACAGTTTAAGGAGAAATGGATTCCTTTTATTTGAATTATATTCTAATTTTAATTTAATTCATTATATTGAGCATTATGATGACTTGAAATCAATAACGGATGCCAAATGATCCCGCTAAGAAGTAATGAAAAAATTACATAATTGATAAAATAATAAGTAAAATTAGTCATGGATAACACATAAATGTTTAAAAGTTTAGAACTTCATTGTCAGAAAGCCAGTAAACAAAATTAAATTCCCATAGATATAAAAGAAGAAAAAATGTTAATAAAAACAGAAAATTTAGAAAATATATGTTACTGCAGATTTCTCTATTTCTATTTACGCTCTAGAGAGAAAAAAAAGTCAAATATATGGACTACAAAGATATAAAATATTTATATTTTTCACTGATTCGCATTATTTTTTTAAGATCCGAAATTCATACATTCTTTTCTTTCACCAAAACGCATTACTAAAGAACCCCTATAAGCAAAATTCTCCGATTGCAGTACAATTTTATTTTGTCTCATTCTATTTCATATTTCAAGTTTAAAGGGTGATGATGATGTCATGTTCGTGTTTCCACGGAAAGAGGGTGCAGTAGCTTCTGAGGATAAAGACCCCTGAACACCCAGAGGGTAGAAGTCCAACTTCTAGCTCATATGGAGATGATACACACATTCGCTTGCATAACCCCTTTTTACAGGGTGGCTCATTCATACATCTAACAGATAGTACACACAGAAGAACAACCATGCTTGAACCCGGGACGCCCAGATCACTGGGAATACACGCTACCTCTAGGCCAGGACGCCAGCGCTACGAAGATATAAAATATTTATATTTTTCGCTGTTTCGCATTATTTTTAAGAGCCAAAATATATTCTTTTCTTTCACTAAAAACGCATTACTAAAGAACCTCTATAAGCAAAATTCTCCGATTCCTATACAATTTTATTTTGCCTTATTCTATTTCATATTTCAACTTTTGAGGGTGGGAATATATTTATGAAGACATTATTTATGATTGAATATTTAATTCTTACAGATATCAGAATGCTGTTATTCTGTCATATCACCTATGCTGTAATTCGACCTTCCTGAATCTGTTTTCGAATTTTATTCCAAAATGAGGGTGGAATGTTTTCGTCTTGTATGAGAATTAAAACCTTCTCCTTTCCCCTCGCATCAAAGGAATTTTTCTCCGCATTTTCTCAAATAGCCTTTTTTTCAGAGAAATAGAACAGAAACGCGTCGTTCTGGGGTTAGAACAAAAATCGATGAACGGCGTCTCAATCCCGTAATCACATCCTCCGGACGATAAAAGAAATGAAGAGAAGTAAAAAGCGGACGAATTACGGATGCAAATTGGAAAGGGGGCCCGAGAAGAATACGCAACTTTTACTTTTTCGGAGGAATTAGTGGCCGCCGTACATGGAAAGCTAATTTAAATCGCTTGCTCCAAAGACGCACGCAGAAGGGAACCACCCCCTAAAGAGGGCTGTCAGATCTCATCGTCGTTCATTTTAAGCACTCGCTGTTAGGGGAAAAAGAATGGATTATTATTATTACATTAAGTTTCAAACAGCTCATCACGGCTGCTTCGTTTTGAGACACGTTGCGAATTTTCGCTTAGTGGATGGAAGTAGGTCGACGCAGACAAAAGAAATACACATTATTTCTGATTCGATAAATATGCATTTCTTTTAAGTCACTCAAGTGATAAATTATTTGTTTATTATTAAGATAACGAACACAGCTTCACATTCAGAAGAATGAGAATACCACAAAATGTTTTCACCATTATTTTTTAAAAAAAAAATTGAAATAATTATATAATATACTGTTCTACTTCTGTTTAAATAAACTAAATGTTACTTTAAAAAATAATAATTCGATTTTAAAAGAATTTTAACGAATTTTCTAAAGTCGAATTTTGTAAAAAACTATATGGTAAAATGAATTTGTGTACTCAACCATTAAAAAGGAAGTCGGAAAGTCAAATGAACGGGCAATTTTCATAAAAAACTATTTTCATCAGATTACTTCTGATTCGAAAATTTTCATTCCTTTTAAGTCACTCAAGTGATAATTTTTGTTTTAAAGACAACGAATGCAGCTCCAAATTCATAAGAGTGAGAAAAACCACACAATGTATTCACCATTAGTTATATATATATATATATATATATATATACCATTATACTTCTGTTTAAATAAATTGAATGTTACTTTTCAAATAATAATAATAATAATTCGATTAAAAAACGAATTTTCACAAATTTTCTAAAGTCAAATTTTGTACAAAAACTACATGATAAAATGCATTTGTGTACTCAACCATTGAAAAGAAAGTCGGAAAATTAAAAGTACGGGGAATTTTCATAAGCACTTTAGTGTGAAAAATAAACAATTTTCCTTTATTTCTTAACAAACATTCCTTTTAAGTCACTCAAGTGATAAATTATTTGTTTTTAAAGATAACGGACGCAGTTTTAAATTCAAGAAAATGAAAATAACAACAAAATGTATTCACCATTATTTTTTTAAAATTGAAAGAATATTTTTTTCACTGTTCGACTTTTGTTTAAATGAACTCAACGTTACTTTTGCAAAAAAATAATAATTTGATTAAAAAAAAAAGAATTTTAACGAATTTTCTAAAGTCGAATTTTTTAAAAATTGGATGATAAAATGAATTTGTGTACTCAACCATTAAAAAAAAATCGGAAAAAAATGGGGAATTTTCATAAGCATTTCAGCTTGAAAAATAAAATATTTTCCTCAGATTTAAAGAATCATAAGTAGCACCTGAATGCACTTCATATTAAGAACTTTTGGTGACTGCGGATTCAACTGAATGGACCGTTGCCAAAACTTCCAGTTAAATAACTTATGCAGTCTGCTCTCATTGGCGTTTTCTAAATAAAGTATTTTTACACCTCAAATTTTAACAGACATACAGCACGTACTATTCTAAAAACTTCATGTCGTGAAATAATGAAATTGTACGCAATTATGTATTCTTGATCACAGTGAAATATTTTCTTAATATTAAAATGCAATTATTACTTAGTCAATTAATTTAATAAATCCCATTCGGCTCCAGTTAATAGTAAATATGACACACACACACACATACTTAAAAACAGATTCTACAATGTTAATAAAAATGAATTATGAACTCAAGATTGAAAACGATTTCTTTTTGAGAGAAATAATATTGAGTGCTTTAAAAATCAATTTCTTCAATCGATTTTCTTCGAATAAAAACGCCGATCAATTTTAGTTTTTTTATGTGTTTCCTAGAGTCAGTTCCGCAGTCTCTGAAGCATAAATAATACCTTTTAAACAGCTAACAGAAGGGCTTTGGAATTATGCTCACATAATCAGTCAAAGATTTTCTATTCTCGACTTAATTAATAAATAGTACATTTTTGTGTTAAAATGTGTTTTTAAAATATCAAAAACGCAATGACTAAAATATTTGTTATAATGAATACATATTTTTACTTTCCAGCACTCTTGGTTTCATAGTAAGAATGACAGTTTTACAGTCAGCTCAAGATAGCTGCTAAAATAGACCTCTTTCCTCCGCACTGAACAGTGAAAGCAGATGTTTGAGGGTATACAAATAATTCTCTCTATTCTTGCTGAATTCTGTTTCGCCACTTTCCATACTACTATAGTTATTTACTGCCGATTAATTACTATTAATGAGCTGCTGTTTATAGTTAGTATTGTTTTTGCAAACACCGCGATTATATGGTTTTTTTTTTTGAGTATGTTCTTCTTCAAGTTAATAAATGTCTTTATTTGTTATTGAAGTGTTGATCGTTTCACCGCAATCCACTGCAGTGAACTCTCTGACATGAGGGAAGTTTGTCGATAATTTTCCGCAAATATTTTTTGTCAGAAGTGGAGTAGTGGAATTCTGGAAACAATTTTTAGTAACAATATCAAACTTGATGTTTGATTTTGCGACGACAGTTGCCGTTAGAGTTAAATTTTGGTTTCAGTACGCGTGAAAAAATACATCTAATGCACAAATTCGTCTTTAAAAGAGAGAAAACGTGAAAGTTTTGGAGAATATCACTTTAACTGTTCTTTTTCTTCCGCACGTTCGATTTAGGGCGAAAAACATGGAGATTCCTTGATATTCCGAATAGGATTTCATGATGATCATCAACTTTTGGTAAGCTTCAATAAACATTAAAATAAAAATTTACAACAAGAAAAAGAAATCAGCACATATATAAATTACAAGGTCATTTAATCTTGAGAGTCCCACGAAAAAATTTGGAAATTAACAAAAAAAATTTTAATATAATATTAATTTTTTTAAAAAAATTATAATAAAGTTTAAAAAAAGAGGAAAAACATGGAGATTGCTTGATATTCCGGAATTTCGTGATGATCAACATTTTGTAAGCTACACAAGCTCTTGTAAACTTTAATAAACATTAAAATAAAAATTCTCAAGAACAAAAAGAACTCAGCACATATTTAAATTATAGAATCATTTAATCTTGAAAGTTCTATGAAAAATTTTGAAATTCACAAACAAGAATGTTAACATAATAATAATTTTATAGAATTTTAATGAAGTTTTTTTTTTAAAAAGTAACAAAAAAACGGAAAAACATGGAGATTGCTTGATATTCCGGCATCGGATTTTGTGATGATCAACTTTTTGTAAGATAACCAAGCTTTTGTAAGCTTTAATAAACATTAAAATGAAAATACACAAGAATAAAAGAGAATTCGGCATGTATTTCAAAACAACTGAATATTCTAAATTCAATAAAAAAAAATTTGAAATTAAAAAAACAACAACCATATTTTAAATTTCTAAATTAATAAATAAATAAAAACGGGAAAGAAAGAGACGTGCTACTAAGAAATCTTGTCGACACATAAACAACAACGTTCTTCAAAAGTGAATTAAAAAATAAACTTTTCTCCTTTTGAGGGGAAAAAAGTAAAAACAAAACAAAGAAGGGAAAGACGACAAAAAGCTAACATAATGACCCACTTCGTCCGATAAGGCGAGTGGCCGAGGGGAAAAAGAAAACCCACATTCGAAGGAAGAGGGAAGAAAAAGGGGAGGGGTTTGGTTCCTTTCCGGATGTCTCCTGGTCCACAATTGGAAACTGCAAAATACCACACGGACGCTTGTTGCCCGGAGCCACTCCTCCCCCACCCCCTCCCAACTCTCCTGGAATCCGGCAAAAGGGGGTCGGGGTAGAGGAAATACAGCCTGAAAAGCGTTCGTTTCAAAAGTTTTCCAAAGGAGGCGGCTTTTGTAGCGTCTTGAAAGACGCGTGATAACTGTTGAAAAGATTCTGCAGCTCCGAAATGTTTTAATTAAATGCGCTTCTCTCTGATCAGGCATCCCCCCTGCCACCCCACCCCCTTTAATTAGGAAATGAAAGGGGGGGGGGTAAAAGGAACACCCAAATGGAGGTGTTGCATGCAATCGCTCGATTAACACTCTTTAAAATAGTTTGGGGTAGTTAAGGGTGAATTTTGGGGGGGAAATGGCCCCAACGGCTGGGGTCGGCCTCATTAAATGAAGTAATTTAATGGAGGGTTTAAGATGTGTCAATATTAGAGCCTTACGTTTAAGTACGTGAAAAATATATATGACGCTTTAAGTGGATACATTTTTCTTACGACACTAGATTTATCCACTAGTCTGTCGTTATTATTAATCGAAGAATGGTTTCAGCTTTTTGGAGAGTAGAATAAGGAATGAGATAAATTTTGAAAATCACTGGAAGGATACAATAACTAGAAAAAAAAATGCCTGAAAAAAAAAACGGTCGATCGAAAAAAACGATTATGAAAGCGAATCTATCCCACTTATGTATCACAAACCATTTTAAAAATCAGTGTTCATTACTCTTTCTCTGATTTTCGACACGCGACGCTTCTGAGGAGGGCCGCGGTGGCCTGGTGATAAGGTCTCGACTTCGGAATCGGAGGGTGGCAGGTTCAAGGCCTGATTCCGGCAAAGAACCGCCGTGTAAGTTGGTCTGGGGCACGTTAAATCTGTCAGGCCAAATATCCTCTAGCTGGTGTGCAGAGCGGAGTGTCAGTTCAGATGTCGTCCTCGTCATCTGTTCGCGGCTCTAATTGTCAAGGTCAGTCCCAAAATAGCCCTAGTGTTGCTTCAAATTGAGACGTTACTATAACTAAACTGAACTAAGTACCTATCTTATATACCAAGTACCTTATCTTATATCTAAGTATCCTATCTGTACAAAAGCGATAGTAAATATTATTTCTTTCTCCAAAAAATGGATATTTCTTCGTCGCCCACCTTTTCAGATCAAACCGTAACCAGAGATCACTTGCTTGGTCGCTTCTGCTTGATTCAACGGGGCCGCGATGGTCTGGTGGCAAGATCTCTGCCTCTGTACCAGAGGGTTTCAGATTCGGTACTGGATTCCAACGAAGAAACCTCATGGGGGTTTCTTGCGTGCTTTTAATGAATTTACATAAAATTGAGTGGCCGTTGTGGCTTGGTGGTAAGGTCCCGACTTCGGAATGGGAGGGTTGCAGGCTTGAGGCCTGATTCCGTCAAAGAACCGCCCTGTAAGTGGGTCTGGGGCACGTTAAATCTGTCAGGTCAAACATCCTCCCGCTAGTGAGGTGAGGGGGGGGGTGCATACTCAAGTGTCGTCTTCGTCGTCTGACCGTGGTCCAATATGACGAGGTCCGTCCCAAAATAGCCCTAGTGTTGCTTCAAAACGGGACGTGACGTTACTATAACTAAATTAAATTAAACTCGCGATGGTTCTGGCGCATTAATTAAAATTGGTTTATTCAGACTCTGTCAAATTGTTTTGCACTGTCATACATTTTTATACACGTTGCACCACATTGAAAGAGAGATAATACTGTAGAGAAAATTTTCTTTCTATTCTCAATGTGGTAAAAATATGATTTTAATATTTCAGAAAATTAATTATTATTTACCCGATTAATATACTGAAATCTTGATCCTGCATTGTGGTGGATTTTATTAAAGAATATAAGGGTAGGGGGGGAAGCAAATTTCTAGGATAGTTATTGAAAATAAATGTGAACTAAAAATTGAGTGGCAGAACATGGTTAAAATAAAACAATTACATTATCTAATTTCCTTATAAATGTATGCTTTTAAAGATGTTTTTCAATTCTTACGATTAGTTCGCTCCCTCTCTCACTTTGTGCATATTATATTATATCTTATACTATAATACGAGGAATGGTTGCCAAGTCGAAAATCGCCCCAGAATTAATAAACTCCGGTAAACTTGGGGGTCTGGGGTTTTTGGCCACGAGGAATCGATTGGCGTCGGTTTTGAAGCGCTACGGTCAAGCAGTTCGGAGTTACAGATAGGATATTTTCAAACTTTATTAGTTCGCCATAATGGCTACTTAAATTTTCAAGCGGTAACGTGCTGCCATCTATAGCCAATATGGCGAACTAATAAAGTTTCCAGAAGATGATCCGGAACTGATCTCGAAATGGATGATCCATAACCCGTGTGGAGATATGAACCCAAGCGCTCCGTGCATGGTCAGCAAACATGGAAGTGCAGATGGGGATTTCCAATGGAACATCAAGACATGACATCGCTGGTGGACGATGAAAAGCCGAGGTTTAACCGGTTATCTTTTCGCCAATGGTTTCACAAATTTTCTTATGCCATGTATTGTTTTGATAAATCACAATTGAAAATTTAAATCTTCGAGTTAGCTTCGATAGCTGTTTTCTCCGAACGGAGCTCGGTCACCCGCTGGTTTTATATATATATCAAATTGCTCAATTGTTAATAAAATAATTTTTATTCATCTAGGTAAATTCAGATTCATTTTTAAAAACTTGTAGTGGATGACATTCAATTTTGATAAGTTTTTCTGCAAATATTAATTCATTGAATAAATCATTCCAATAGTTTCTACTTGGCCGCCACATCCGTTTAAAAATCGCCAAGCTTTGAGATTAGCGACGCGACACCCGATCATAAACCAAACATATATACATACATAAGAAACATATTATAAACCTATAACAGCATAAACATAAAACTTTATTAGTTCGCCATATTGGCTATAGATAGCAGCACGTTACCGCTTGAAAATTGACGTAGCCATTATGGCGAACTAATAAAGTTTGAAAATATCCTATCTGTAACTCCGAACTGCTCGACCGTAGCGCTTCAAAACCGGCGCCAATCGATTCCTCGTGGCCAAAAACCCCAGACCCCTAAGTTTACCGGAGTTTATTAATTCTGGAGCGATTTTCGACTTGGCCACCATTTCTCGTATCATAGTATTAGATAGATAGATACACACACAAGCCGATCAAAACGGCTTGCATATGACTTTATTTGATAAAATGGGTTTGTCCTATTTCGATTGGTAGGAAATCGAAGGATTGGGAATGGAACTCATGGACTTCTAGTCTCGTTCAATATGGATTCAAAAATTTATTGAAACAAGGAAGAAGTTGAAATGGATTGAAACAGAAAGGTAACAAGCAAAATATGCAAAAATTCTAGTAACGAAATTTTGGAAAAAGGGCATTTTATTCAAAATTTAATAGTTTGAAGAAGCTGGCTCATACTATTTTAAGCCTATCTTCATCTAGCTATGCCTGTGAATCATTATATTCAGAAAAGAATAACATTATGATGACTTGCTTAGAGACTGTTTGGCAGATGACTCCCATTCAGCATGCATCCTAATAAAAATAACACTTTATAATCCTAATACAAACAAGTTATTTGCCATCTAATCTGCAACAACAGAAGTGTCACTAACGTTACTTTCACTTGAATGACACGCATAACTAAAACATTCACTACTGCGTAGTGCAAAAAATATTCTTTCGTCGTAAATAAAGAACTTTGATTTGTTAGAATTGAATATTTATTATTATTAAAAGAAGTTCGGCTATAATTATATCTCATACTATTTGAACCATATTTTCATCTACCTATGCCTACGAATCATTATTTTCAGTGATAAATAACATAATAGACTCGCTTAGAAACAGATGACTATAATTCAGCATGCGTCAAGATAAAAGTAACATCTTACAATCCCTGGTAAATAATATAAGGAGTAAATCATCAAATCAGCAACAACAGAAGTCACAATAGTGTTACTTTCATTCGAATTGCACATATAACTAAAACATCTAATACTACGCCGTGTAAAATGTATTTTTTCTTAGCAAATAAAGAGTTTTGGCGAGTTAGCAGTCAGTTTTATTATTAAATAACTGATACCCAGAAGTTGCTGTCACGGAAGAAATAATCTTGGAAATATCATTTGGAATTTCAAATGGTTATTTTGTTTAATAATTTTTTTCTTATATATGGGTAATGAATACATTCATTGAAATTGAAGGATACACAAAAGAGAAGCTTAAATAGCATTTATTCTATTCTGCAAACAAATATTCATATTTATATATTCTATTTGTATATTATTGTAGAATTGTAAAGATGGGTGCTCTATCTAATACTATAATAAGAGGAATGGTTGCCAAGTCGAAAATCGCCCCGGAATTAATAAACTCCGGTAAACTTGGGGGTCTGGGGTTTTTGGCCACGAGGAATCGATTGGCGCCAGTTTTGAAGCGCTACGGTCGAGCAGTTCGGAGTTACAGATAGGATATTTTCAAACTTTATTAGTTCGCCATAATGGCTACTTAAATTTTCAAGCGGTAACGTGCTGCTATCTATAGCCAATATGACGAACTAATAAAGTTTCCAGAAGATGATCCGGAACTGATCTCGAAATGGATGATCCATAACCCGTGTGGTGATTATGAACCCAAGCGCTCCGTGCATGGTCAGCAAACATGGAAGTGCAGATGGGGATTTCCAATGGAACATCAAGACATGACATCGCTGGTGGACGATGAAAAGCCGAGGTTTAACCGGTTATCTTTTCTCCAATGGTTTCACAAATTTTCTTATGCCATGTATTGTTTTGATAAATCACAATTGAAAATTTAAATCTTCGAGTTAGCTTCGATACCTGTTTTCTACGAGCGGAGCTCGGTCACCCGCTGGTAAGAATAGTAATGAAAGAAACTATTTATTGTATCTCGTGATTGGTTTCATATTTGCTCAGTATTATTAATGCTAGAAAATGCGATTAAAATATTTTCTTTTAAAACTGATTAAACAGAAAAAATATATTTTAACCGAAAAATCTGATATAACCGAAAAATATAATCTGAAAAGATATTTTTTTGAAAACTAAGATGGTGCAAAATTATTTGTAATTTAATATTTTTGGAAGTTACTGAAAAAAGAACCTATATAAAAAATTATTAATAGTGTTAATTAATTAAATAGTAAATAATTAATAATAAATTAAATAGTTAATAATTTAATAATTAAATTAATTAAATAGTGTTAATTAAGTTATATTTATAATGGATAAACAAAATTATATTTTATTTATTTATTTATAACTTATAAATAAATATTATTACTAATAATCGCAAGTCAACATTATCTTCAGAAAAAATGGTGCGTTGATCCGGGAAGGTTCGCCGCCTTTGCCCTAAAATCTCAAGTAAAACATTGCTAAACACTCAATGAAATCAAGTTTCCCGTCAAACCAAAAGGCCAATGAAAAAAAAGAAAAAGAAGACTTCCAAAAGCTGCCACAAAACCGAGCGGAGATTCAAACTCCGGAAAAGGAAGTAAAATGTGTTCGCCGAGAAGACTCTGGGAACTCAGCCATCAACATCAAAGAGTTCTGCACAAATCCATTCTAGTTTAACGGGAAGAAAAAGCAAAAAAGAAGGAAAATAAAAAAAGAAAAAAAGGAGAGAATTAAAGAAGACGAAATCTCGGGCGCTGGCAAAACTTTAACAATCCCCGGCACTAATTACAAGTTCATTTTCCACGGCACAGTTGGCCTCTTGTCTTGCTCTTCTCCTCTCTTTTAATGCAACTTCTTCAAAATCATCACCATTAAAACTTCTCCCCTCTCCCTGCCTCTTCTCGAACCTCTCACTCAGAGAGGAGGAGAAGAGGCATTCCGTTTAAGTGTTGCCATGGAAACCGAGGATGGAGAGAATTCTCCGGTCTATACTCGGGAATGGGGCAGACGGCGAGGTAGGAGAATTCGAAACTTAACTAAGAAAATTCTTTGCAATCTAGAAAAAAAGTTATCGGAGCCCAAAAATAACCGATGTTTTATATATCAGTTACCAGAATTTTGGAAATATCATGAAATAAAGGTTATCGGAGTCTAAAAATAACCGATATTGTATAGATCAGTTACCAGAAGTTTGGAAATATCGTGAAACATAGGTTATCGGAGTCCAAAAATATTGTATATGTCGGTTACCAGAAGGTTGACATTATCGTGATATAAAGGTTACATTAGGCTAAAAATAACCGATATTGCATATGTCAGTTAACAGAAGGTTGGAAATATCGTGAAAAAAAAAGAGTAGCGAAGTCCAAAGTAATCGATACTGCATATATCAGTTACCGGAAGGTTTGAAATGTCGTGAAATTAAGGTTATCGGAGCCCCAAAATAACCGATATTGCATATATTAGTTACCAGAAGGTTTGAAATATCGTGAAGTAAAGGTTAACGGAGCCCAACAATAACCGATGTTTTATATATGTTACCAGAAGGTAGGATATATCGTGAAATAAAGGTTAACAGAGCCCAAAAATAACAGATGTTTTATATATCAGTTACCAGAAGGCTGGAAATATCGTGAAATAAAGGTTAACGGAGCCCAGAAATAACCGATATTGTATATACCAGTTACTAAAAGGTTGGACATGTCGTCGAAAAAAGATTAACGGAGGCCAAAATAACCGATATTATATAATATCGGTTATTTTGACCTCCGTTAATCTTTTTTTACTGATATATACATATCAGTTACCACAAGGTTGGAAATGTGAAAAAAATAAATCACTGTTTATTACAGAATTTTCAACAACAAAAAGCAAAGTTTGTAATGACCTTTCAAAAATATTTGGGATTTAAGCGTCGGCTTCAGAACTGGGTGATGGAGCCAGAATGTCATCAAAGATTCATGCGATATCTGCTACTTGTAGGGGATGTAGCAAGTACAAGCTCCAGAGCTGGGTGACACTGCTTAAAAAAACGCGATTCCTCTCAAAGAGAGCAAGTTCAGTTCATGCCTGGACGAGGCAAGATGATTACGACAAACTAAAATAACCGAAGACGTAGGTGTAAAGACGGAAGACGAAATGTCGGCGTATTTCTAAAAGATGAACACTTGTAATTCTAATAGACGGACTTATTGATCCATTCCATCCTGTAAATGAGTCATCGTCATTTGTTCACCATTAACCTTTCATTGTCATCCATTCAATTCTAAAATATCGTCTCAACTTATTGATTGGTCATCACGACCCCGCCCCCCATATATATATATATATATATATAAATGGAATTGTATGAAATATAAAGAGAAGTGCATGAACAATCTGATATACAATTCACTGTTTATTGCAGAATTTTCAACAACAATAAGCAAGGATTGCAATTACCTCTTAGAGTTAATACCGGGTTGGTATTAACCCTAACCGTTTTTACAGTATTAAGCATTAGGACATCACAAATTGCAAAATAAAAATAGTTTAAAGCTTGATTGTTTGTGAAGTCGAAGAGTTTTTTCTGAACTATTAACAGACAGTAACTCTCGGCAGAGACATCACTAGAGAAAAGGACACGAAAACTGTTTACATTAGTGTTTACGTTCATATGTATAGCGCAGTGTGTGTGTGTGTATTTAATTCAAGAAAAAATTCTTCTTTACTTTTTCTTGTTTATTTTCGCACACACACACACAAATATATGTATATACAATTAGTATACATAAAAGTATACTTGTCGAGC
>JAPMOQ010051452.1:1102700-1117323 GCA_026543055.1 Argiope trifasciata
GTCAAACAACTTGAAAAGACTTTGGTCAACAATCTTGAATTTTTGAATCGTCTTATTCACATTCATCAATCTGGCAATTTTCAGACGAATGGACTTTGGTCAAAAATTCGGGAACCATCATTGTTTCATTCAAACTGACGAATAGTTAATTAGAATAACTCTAAGAAAAACGTGTTACGTCAGCGTTCTGGCTTAGCGGTAGTGTGTCTTCCCCGTGATCTAGGCTTTCCGGTTTGGGCATGGATGTTATACTGTGTTCTATCTGGGAGTGGTGTGAATGTGCTCCTCTATAAAAAGGGGTTGAGCAAGCGAATGTGATGCATGAAGTAGCCAAGTCCTACTCTTGGCCCTAATTGGTGCAACTGAAAAAAGCAAGGGACGCTAATTTATGCTTTAATCGCTGACATCGCGGGCTCGTAAAATGCCATGGGTAACCACAAGTTTTTGGATGAATAATACAAAAATAAATTAATGCATACACTATATCACGATATAAATGGAAATAATTAGAACGGATTAATACATAAATTAGCATTATGAGTATTGTTTCTGATCGCAAGTTTCCAGAGATCATCCGACCATGTTGGAAGGATTTGGGGTGTCCACGGAAAAAATAATAGCAAGCCGTTTCCTGTTATCCAGATATATCCAAGGAACGCTAAATTAGGCTTAAATCACTGACAACTTTCTTCGGTCGTTTGTAAAGTGCCATGGGTAACAACAACAAGCAAATTCTGTCTGAGGCATGATTTCTCGGTTTGTTGCTTTGCCTTATTAAGCCAGACGAGTCGTCTGGCTCTTCTGTATGGCAAACTGGTTTGCATTGCAGTTGTGATGCGTGAGTAGCTAAATCGTGCTCTTGGCCCTAGATAGCACTACTGTAAAAAAGGAGACGTAATGATTTCGGCTTAAATTCAGTAATTTAGTCACCGGGTTTGTCTGGGGCAACTTCCATTAGAAACAACAACGCACATAGCTCTTCATTTTCTAGTATATAAAGAAAAAGGATTGCACGCATCGACCTCGAGATAAAACCTCTCATTTTGGACTTCGAATTGTATATAAATGAAAGATAGTCTGTGAAGTGTGTGAAGGTGCCCTCCACCCCATATAAAAAAGGGGTTATATAAGTGAATGTTATGCGTAAGTAGCTAAATTATTTTCTTTGTACTAGATGGCGCTATAGTAAAACAGGAGACGTAGAAACTTTGGATTAAATCTCTGACAGATAGCTGTCAATGGAAATAAATCGCAACAACTAATTGTTTGAATTATCGCAATGCACAATATAAGTCTAATCAAACTAATTTTGAATTCTATAACGTATTTCTAAATTATGACAAGATTAATTAATAAATTCCTTGAGTATTCATAGTTTTATTTATTCGCTTACTTGTTTATTTTAAATTCCCAGAAGATAGGCTACGACGACTTTAGATTTCTAGTTTTCAATATTTTTGAGCTTTACGGTTTAAAATCACAAGCTCAGAGCACGAGTCAAAATGAGTAGCATCAAAAATTTGATGCTTTTTGAATAGAGGACACAAGGAAGAGTCACAAAGCCCAAGCCAATACAAATCAAAAACAGTCATAGCAGGAGTCAAGATGAGTAGCATCAAGAATTTGATGCTGCCGGAATAGAGGACATTGGAGTGAATCACAAATCCCGAGCCAATATAAATATGAACTCAAAAAGTCATAGTCATAGCTATATTTCAAGGAAAATATAGGATCAAAGCAGCGAAATCCCTGGCCTATCGGCAGAGTCACATAGTGCTCTCTGCTTGATTCCTGGAGGCGTATCTTCTTTTTACCAAGAGTTTGACTGAATGATACGAGAGGCTTTTCAAAGGTCTCTGGATGATGCACCTGTTTTGGCCAATAAGTAGGCAACCTCATTTCATGGAATACCGCAATCCTTTTTTTCAAGCGAGAGGCCACCAACATTCCACTGAAGCACTCTCAAAATTGTATACATCTTGAAAAAAGTATCAGTAAATTATCAGGGACGCAAGGCAGGAGGCATTAATAAATTCCTTGACTTATTATTGCTTACTAAATTTACTTAAAAACGAGGAAATCCACCATAAGTTACACAAGAGCATAAAAATAATCAGTTGGTAAAAAAAAAAAATTTTCTAGTTTATTTGTGCAATAAATCTTGTCGCCATTTTAAAAGACCAATTTACTAATGAGTGTAATTTGAGAAAAATTGTTTGATACAGATACTCTTATTTAAAGTTGAACGCTTGGTCAATTCAGAACAAACAGGACCAGAAAGATTAAATAATCTGATCATAAATCCCGAAACTAGAGCTTCCATAAGAAGCAAGAAATAAAAGAATCCAAAAACCTGACCACAATACTTTTTCCAACTCACCAAATCCACCAAGAAACTCACAGCACATCCACTCTGCCCCCTTCACATTTCACTTCAAAACATCCCCTAAAAAATTTCCCCTTTACTACGGTCGAAATAACAAATAGATTTTTTTACAGTCCTTACAGAAAGGAGAAGGACCTTTCCCCCACCCCCTCCCTTCTCCTTTCGGTGTTTTATTTTAGCCCTTCTTTTGAAAGTTCACTGCCGATTCACAAAACTCCGTTCCGCTCGCGTCATGAACCGATAAATCGATACATCGGAAACAAATAGTCATCTTTCATCGTCATCGTATCGGTACTTTCGATCGGAGGAAAACAATGGGAGCGAAAGATGAGGCGGCTTTATCTTCCTTGAACGAAGCAGACAGATTGACACGTCCATTGGCATTCGTGGGTTAACTAACGGCAACAATTAGCCGTTATTAATTCCATTTCGATCTGTGCGAAGCTTTGGAGGAAACGGTCCACCAGATACCCGACACCTCAACTCAACTTATCACCGCTTTCTTTTTCTCCTTGTAATGGCATCTCATGCGAAAACAGGAAAAAAAGATGTTCAAGGAGCTTTTATTCTCCAGGAAAGAATGTCATTCCGTTGTGCTGAGCCAAGGACTTGATCACGTATTTGCATATAAATTAACTGACACATGGCGAGTGCATGTTGCAATTTATAAAGGAGATTTACTTTCTACTCAATATTAATTTAATTTTCTTATCGCAGGAAAAGGAATACTAAAGCAAAAGGCTTAACTCTGTTCGTACTGATATATTTCTCCAGACAAAGTTTAGGATGGGATCCTCAGAAAATGTCAACTCTTGGGAATTTCTGGTTCAATTTTTTGAAAATACAATCTTCTTTTAAAGTAATTCATATGACTCCGCCGGTTACTCTACGGCAATTAACTTATTAATGCTTTATAACAAGGTCATATGACCCCTACGGCAGTTAACAAGTTAATTCTTTATTACAAGGTAATTCATACTACCACGTCGTTTACTAGTGACCTCCACGGCAGTTAACTTGTTAATCCTTTATAACAAGGTAATTCATACGACCACACCAATTACTAGTGACCTTCACAGCAGTTAACTTGTTAATCTTTTATAAAACAACGTGATTCATATGACTCCGCCGGTTACCAGTGGCCTCTACGGCAGTTAACTTGGCAATCTTTTATAACAACTTTCTTCAGGCATATTAGAATTCAGTAGGACTTAAGAAAATAATTCAATATTTAGTTATTTTTATTTTTAATCATTTGTCAGATTATGATACTTTTTTATCAGTAATATTTTACAAATACCTTTGAAAGGCTGTTTTTTTTTCGCGCAAAAAAATGTTTTTTAATTCAATATCCAGTCTTTGATCCAAACATTAGTCAACGGCGCTGTTGGAATATGCTCACTGTTGGAACTTTTCACATCAACTTCGAAAAATTCGATATGTTTTGTTCGAAAGAACTGTTTTTTTAAATTAACAGATGAGCATTTCACACTTGTTTTACACTTATTGTTTTTGCTTTTATACTTTAGAATGAGGAAAAATAAACCGGTCTTACCTCGCATCTAGTTCTGTTAATGTTCGCCAAGTTCAGTCGGAAAACCTTGTCCCTGAAAAAGAAAAAAAAAATCAACAGTCATCACAAACGAAGAACTGGAAAAAAAATTCAATGTATATAAAGATCCGGAAAAAAAGGAATTCTTGGCTTTGAGGCCATGTTGCTCCTGAACACTGAAGTAAAAGATGAAATGATTTTTTTATATTAAAATGAGCAAACTTTGACTATCCCAGAAGTAATTAAAGGTATTTAGGCATTCACATTTCCGACTAAAATTTATAGAGAGAGAAATAAGCTGATACAATTAAGATTAATCTCGAATTATTTTTTTAATTGAACAATAAGACTTTTAGATAATAATTAGCAGGTATCCTGCGCTTTGCTACCATTAAGTGCAATCAATCAATAAATTGGCAATGTTTAATCGGCGAAATAGGACGAATGGTACAACAGTATATAAAATAAGAATAAATATCAATTTAGAATATAAAACAAATGTTCATTTAGTATACAAAACATTCATTTTTATATATTAGATTTATTCATTCTTTTAGAATTGTAAAACTTGGTGTTCTTTTAGAATGAGAATGAAAGAAACTACTTATTGTATCTGGTGGTTTATTTAATATTCTTTCACAATTTTCACAATTAAAAAAATGGGATTAAAATATTTTCTTTTAAATTTGATTACACACATAAAATATATTTATACCATAAAATCGTTAATACAGTTGAAAATTTATTTTAGAAAGTTAAGATGGTGCAAAATTGTTTGTACTAAAATATTTTTGGTAGTTACTGTGGAAAACACTAAAATTTAATTAAGATTTAAAACCCCAAGGGTTGGTCTCCCCAAAGCTTTCTCGCATAATCTGTAAAAAATTGTTACCCTGAGAATGACTTGTATGACATTTGAGTATTATAGTTGCTACTACCTTTCACTTGGATTTAGCATTTCGACAAAATCTATTGTCTCATCGGCGAATTATTCGGAGATGAATCCTTGGTAAATAGATGCGGTTGAGATCCGAATTTTTATTTTCAATTTTATTTAATTGTACTATCCCTATAAGCATCCCGTATGTGTAAACAATGAGCTGTCAAAATTTCATCACAATCCGATGTACGGTTTAGAAAGGCACAAGAGACATGCACAAACATTCCTTTTTATTAATATAGATGAGAAATTCCTAGACATTTTTTTGGCTGCAGCTGTAAGCAATTTCCCTTATATAAAACAGTATCCACTTTGAAATTTTTTTGGACTGATTAAGCCTGATTTCGACGAACGGATGTATTTTCGGAGAAAGAAAAAGGCGTCAAAGTAGGGATGAGCGTTGTAACAAATAATATTTGGCATATTTTCTCCAATTTCTCATTGCAGAATGTATGTAAGGAGGAAATTTAAATG
Organism: Argiope trifasciata; assembly: GCA_026543055.1. NCBI lineage: Eukaryota > Metazoa > Arthropoda > Arachnida > Araneae > Araneidae > Argiope > Argiope trifasciata. The sequence continues at coordinate 1,108,053 of JAPMOQ010051452.1, forward strand.
CAAGAAACAATTATCCGTGCCCTTTTTTTAACATCAGAAAAGATATCACGTCCGCCAACTCTTCAGAATCAGAGAGTAACTTCAAAAGCAGCAAAACAATGCAGTTGGGACCACGATGTTCAGACACATATCAGTTGATGACACAATAGCTCACACTAGGTCGCGGTAGCCTGGTTGATAGAGCATCAATCTCGTAATCGAAAGGTAGCGAGTTCTGTCCTTGTCTCGGCCAAAGACCGCCGTGTTGGCTAATAGCAGTTAAATAAGTCGTGACTGCAAAGTCCTCCAAGTTCCAATCAGAAATGATACCTCTGGGGGTATTGAGTCGGTCACTGATTTGGATCTAGATTCTGACTTGCGGATGCATGAATGAGTTCGACGAGCCCCTAAAAAAGGGTTGTGTTCGAGCAGAGTCATCCTTTCACCTGAACGGTGCTCGTTCACAAGAAAAGGCGTACATTTCTGCCTTCATTCGAAAGAGCTACTCTCATTCGGCCTGGTATGACCAAGTGGCATCGACCGACCCAAACTGATATCTTACACTTGTCTGATGGCGTAACCTAGATATTACATGAAATTCTAGAGTTGCAATTAGGATATTAAAATTCTAGTTCCAAGACTCAGGAGTTTATCGTTTCATTTCAGAAAGATAATTTTTATGAATATTTATGTTTTAATTTGTGCACTACACAAGATACATTTAAAACGACATAATACGGCAGTAATTTTAGTACGTCAACATAAATGTATGAGACAGTTGCACAAAGAAGACACAACTGCAATCTCCAAACACAAATTCCATTTTTGGATTGGTAACGACAAAGCGAATGTCTAACCGGAATTTGATTCACACTTCCAAGTACAAAGATTTTAATTTATTGTCATTCATTTGGGACTTGCGTTAAGTGATCGCAGAATAACAAATGGAAATTTGAAAATTTCATGTATCAGACCGAAAGTTTTAAAATCGGATTGTTGTCGAAATTTTCTGACAATACGAAGGAAAATGCTTTACATACTTCGGAGATCACGGACAAAGGCAACAATTGGATGAAATAGTAGACAGAATGATACTTTTAAAGAGAGGCGAAAATATTGTGTAAAATAAGGAGAGAGAGAGAGAGATTTTGGCGTGAAACGCATTCTACTCACGAGAGGAGAGCCAAATAGGTTAAATTTATTGTAACAAAGAAATACGCTTCTGAAATCATTGTATGTGAATTTTGTTACATTAACAATCGAGGAAAGTTTTAGAGGAGAGATTAAAATGAAAAATAAAAATTACTCCACAATGTCGAGGCTTTGAGAATATTTCCAGAGTTAATTTTAATTTTCTGCTTTGATGAAATTAACGTCAGCAAAATAGGTAACAAATACGGCCCGATTATTAATTCTTTGACTTAATTAAAAGGATTCTAATATAAAGGTAATCAATTATGCTTTCGCGTGTGTTACTGGCAACAGGAAGCAATGGGCATGAATTAATTCAATTTTGGAAATAAATAATAAAGACTAGGAAAAATAAATCGAATTAAAAATCTAAAGACGCAAAAATGAGATACTGGATATCGCATAATAAGTAATATTTGAAGGGATTTCAAATTTGTAATTATTTTAAATATAGTTATAGAAAAATACTTTATTTGTATTTCAATGAGTATCATCATCAGGATAATGATGGCGAAATATTTTTTGAACGAAAGTGATGTAACGATTTTCGAACACCAAGTGTCTTGCTTTCGTAACGAAGAAAGCTTTTAGAAATAAAGCATCACAATAGGCTTAAAGGCGGTGTATAAGAAGCATTTGATTAATGCATTTTATATGCGAATTAACTTATAATGTATTCTTATGAAAAGAAATAGTTTTATGTAGTTTTATTTTATAAGATTATCTCTCGAGGATTTTCAATTTGATTCTGCTGGAAACCATTCCATGTGGGAAAATCGGGTAATGATGAGGCTGATAAGAATGCCAAATCCGCTACTCGTTTTCTAGAAACGCCCATACCAGCATGCGATTTAAAGAAACAGGCAAAATGCAGTTTTTACATAAACTGGCAAACTCAAAGGGATTGGGAAACAGCATACATGCAAGCCTATCATAGAAAGCTGGCCTTCTTTGATTTATAGATAACATGACACAGTTTTAACTCGTCTGAGAATCGATCTCACTAGATTCACACACAGGCATTTGTTATTAAAGAATCCATCGTCGATGTGCCCACATTGGGACTGCGGAATAATAGTTCGTTATTCCCTATTGAATGCCCACATTTTAGTGCCCAACGCATGTTTTACTCCAAACCACAGCAGTGACTTTGTCATTGCTGCTTGGCTGAGATCCACATAAGAACTTTCTTGTATTTTTAAAATATATTGGTTTTATTCCTTAAATGGAATAAAACCTATAGATTAATGGAACAAAACGTATAGATTAATGGAACAAAACTTATAGACCACTATGATGTCTTCGTTATGACTTTTTGTAGTTTGTCATTGTTTTACCAATAGTTATTTTTGTACAACTTTGATGGAAAATATTTTAATTTGAATTAGAAATAAACTTATTTGGTGAAGTATAATCTCCACGTTGATTCTTACGCCATAAAACATAAAAAGAACCAATCTAACTTTTTGTGTGCGAACTCACTCAGAAAATGCGTATTGCAACTCCACAAGCCAAACTGTTAGAAGCTCTGAATGGTACGTTTCCACGATTCTCATATTTAAAAGCCTGTTATTCTGTCTTTCCGCCCCTACCCCCAAAGTGCTTTTGTTTATACTAAACAGCATCGGCGCCATCCATTGAGAATAGAGAAACACAATCCTGGCGAGTCAAATATCCTCTCTTCCTTATCGGGTTATGGCTCAAGACTATTACATCAGAAGGAGGAATCTGTTTGCCAGGGCGTCTCCAAACACTCGCCCCGGAAAAAATTCTACTTCATAGTCGTCGATATTTCATGATTCCCAAACGCACACGTGTACATCTTCTTCAACGGCACCACCTGTGAATGATATTGCGCCCCTGGAATAATAAAAAGAGGAATATCGGCTGCAGGGGCGCCCCGCGGGGCGTCTTAAGCAAATAGGATTTCTGCCGTGATAAGTAGATAGATGCAATAGAATACGTTTTCCAAAGGATTTCCAAGTTTTCCGTATTTCTTTTTTTTGTAACAGGATTCTGCGTAAAAAACTCTCGAGATATTTTCCTTCGTCGAGAAATATTGAATTTCGTATGAGCGCTTCTTTTTCATAAATGTATTCCATTTTTTTTGTTTTTTGTTTTGTCGCTTTGATGTGCGGAGTGTTTTATCGTGATTAGGGAAATGTGTGGAATACTGAGAAGTGCGCCACCTGGTGGATACACAACGTATCAAATATCAAAAGTTGCCTTATATTGCAGGTTAGCATAGACTGATACATTTGAATCAGAGGTCAGTTCCACAATAAATAGGAAGTATTTTTAAATCAAATAAGTTTTAAATCAAATAAGTAAGAGATACTTTCAAAAAGAAGTTATCTGCTTCTAATTCAATGTTTTTAAATTTTTTTGTGTTGTAGCTTTGATATGAGACGAGTGTTTTATCGTGATTAGGGAAATATGTGAAATACTGAGAAATGCGCCACCTGGTGGATACACAACGCATCAAATACCAAAAGAGGGCCTTAATTTGCAAGTTATCATTGATAGATACATTTGCTTCAGAGCCCGATTCTACAATAAGTAGATCTCAAATAAGAAAGGTAGAATAGTTACTAAAAGTTTAGTTTTATGAACATTACTTTGATGGAATCACTAAACATCCACTGTTTCATACAGATTATTTTGATGCATAAATAATTGTATTTCATTCATTTCTTGTCGAGTTATGATTGTTTGAATGAAGCAACGTAGTGGGAAAATACCATTCTTCTTAAAATGAGTTTTAAATAAACCGAAACTAGAGTTTTTAGTGAAAGTACCTCAAGAAAAATCCATGTAGTCCAAGAAATATTCCGACTATTGACATCATCTTGATATCGTCTGAAAGCTAAAAGATCAGAGAATATTTTGAAGCAATAAAAAATATTCGACATTTAGAACGATATTCGAAGTTTTAAAAGTGTACGTGCGACTTAAGTTTAAGAGAGAAATGCTTGATCTAATAATACGTTTATTTGAAACAAATGAGGACCTCTTATAGTTAGTCCTTCAAAAACAACAAATATAACAATTGTAACCTGCGTGTACAATAATTCTGCGCTTACGAATTCATTGATGTATCATATTACCCTATGCCAATGACGCCTATTGTAATACGGAAAATATTGTTAAAAGTTAATTTTATTTCAAACTGCCTTCTCTCAAATGTGGTTAACACTGAATTTAAATTTTATCTATAGAAATCTCTTAAACTTCTGTAGCTATAAAAAATGTACCAAGCACTTGAAATTTCGAAAATCGTTTAAAGCTTTGAATATTTTTTTCATAGCTTGAAAATATTCCATGATCCTTTAGCTTTCAGACGATACCAAGATGTTGTCAATATTCGGAGTATTTCTCGAGTTATAAGGATTTTTCCTAAGGTACTTTTACAAAAACTCTAGTTTTGGTTAATTCAAACAATCACAACTCAACAAAATATTAAACAAACACCATGATTTACATATCAAAATAATCTGCATGAAGTTTGTGCAGCAACAAAAGTTATATTTATAGAAATAAATTTTTAATAGCTAATTAAAAGTTGAAATGACAGAAAAAATCTCGCTTTTTCGATTAATTCTTGATGAAAAAAATTTGTTTAAAAAAGTACATATCTTTATAACTTGATTGAAGCAGACCACATGAAGATTAATAAGAGACATGATTTCAAAGTAGAACTGTATGTCTGTACAAATTAGAATCTAAGCTATTGTGTTTCAAAAATATGCTAATTAGCTCATCAAATAGTAAGGAATTAATTATTAATTAGAGTAATATGGGTTTTTGTTTCTCACTGAAATGAGTTTAAATATATATTAATGACCTGTGAAAAAATTGGATTAAAAAAATCTTCTAGTGTGAGCGTAACTTTTAACAAAACTTTTCTTTTTCAGTAGTCAGGTTCAAGAGCAATGCTTTGAAGTTTGAAAGAATTCTAAAGCCAAGAATCATTCAATTTTAAGCTCTTTTTCGGATTACATGAAAAAGAAGTAATTCTGACTCAGACGTTGCACTCATATATAAAAACTTTTTCTCCCTCTAAACAATGACTTAAGACAGCGAATTTTATTACCGTTGCCATTAAAAACTGTTAAGTACATTTTTTTTTCAAAGAAAGACGAAGGGGGAAAAATTCTATCACACGATTCGACTGCCTTATTCATTCGTTCTGCACGCATGCCCTCCAAAACCCCTCACGAATCATCGCACCCCCCGCTTAACAAGTTTTCTCGCTTCGCGGCCCTCTATTCAGGAGGGCCCCGGCCCTAACTCTCTTCTTATGGGGCCCGGCAACAAGTTTGCCGCCGAAATTATTCGAGGAGAAAATTGCTTTCTCGCATTTTCTCGTTCTCGCGCGAGACTTGTGCCATCTTACTAATAAATAACGATCATAAATCGAAAAAAAGGAACTCTAAATGGTGGTTCTTTTCTCCACTGAGTGCACCGAAAGATCCTCCGAAATAAGGCCCTTCCAAAAGAAGAGTTTAACAGGGCTTTAAAAATAAACGTTTGTTGAGTTCAGAATAAAAGTTTCACTTCTCTTCTTTTTCTTAGTTCTCAAAAGGCAGTTTTTATTTTTGTTCTTGAAAAGATAATTTTACTCGGCTTTTTTCTTTATTTGTTCCGACTGTTTTGGAATAATAGAAGGTTGGATTGAAATACCTTAGAGTTTTCTGAGGAAAAGTGGGGTAAAAGGAAAAAGCAATAACGTTTCTTAGAATGTTTTTCTGGGGAAAAAATATAGATATTTAAAAATCTGTCTATAAAAACAACGCCTTACTCCCAGTTGAAAGATTTCCATATTGGAATTTTGTGAACTCATTTTGAATTCTAGTTACAAAAACGGTTTCGTTGCATTTCTCCGTTCAAGTGTCGCTTTGCCTACTTTCAACTACGAACATAAACTGAAACATTATTCTGTTTCAAATCTATACGAAGGCGGTTTTTCTTTCAAAAACATTTACTTCTAAAACCTCTTTAGAATATACAACAAATTTTCTTTCAATGAATCAATCGACTAAAAGCGGTGACAGCAAAGGAACAATTTGTACCAAGGAAATGAAAAAAAAAAGGAATATAGTGCTCAATCAGATGAATACCACGCTTCTTCTTCTTGCACACAGCCGACCACCCCGCCACCACTGAACGTAGCAGTATCGGCAGGATTTGTTGGGGTCGACTGGTGAATAAGGATTGTCCAACCTTACATTGACCGATCCGTCAAACTAACATTCCTTTTCGGTAGTAAATAGCTGTCTTTCTCCCCATCTGCACACTCTCAAACAGTTGGAATGAAACTGTCCATCTTTGACATCGTATCCTTTCAGGTTTTGAGATGACCTGGTACCATCAGAACTGTACTGAAATAAACATTAACAATCTTCAGGTTTTTTCTTCACTCTGAGACCTCCATACATTTCATTAAATGGTGGTGAACCGAACCCATTTCTCCACAAATGCATTTATTTTTCTTTGTTCTTCCAAATCTTAGGAAACGAGCAGGAAATCTCGCATGTCCAGATATTATTTGGATTATCAGGGGATAGTATCTTCTTGTTTTTATTTCCGGATCAGGAATAAAGTCGAAAGTGACTCTTCCTTTTTTGGACACAGCCCATCTGTCAAACCACTGTAGATTTATTTCTTCTCTCCATTCCCTTTTAAGACACCACTTGATTTGGGAACAATTACATCAACACTCTCTTTCCGTGTTACCAGCTTCGCATAGAGATCTGCATTTTCTTTACCATTTATCTCAATATAGGCTTTAATTCAGTTAAACTCTATCCACTTGTTAACACTTTAAAAGGGTTCTTATAAAAAGTGAATACCGAGTTTGCGGATCTCGTAATGATTGGTTAAAATTTTATGAATATTTGTGGCATTGACAGAAAGACTGACTCTTCCTGCCACATTTCTGGCTGTTATTTTTGTGAACTGCAACACGTAAACGGTGCTAATACTCAAATAAAAATCAACATTGACTAGCCAATTGATAGAAATTCAGAGAGAACATACAGTGAAACCAAACACTTTATCACGATTACTGAGTGATACTGACTTGGCATTTTTCAACCCTGCTTAAAATTTTAAGCATTATTCAAGAAAAAGGGTGGACTTGTTAAGATTTAAAGGAATTTGAAGCCTCGATCAACATTTCCGATGCTATGTTTAGTTGAAGCAGACAGGTAGTAAATTTTTATAAGGAGAAAAAAAAAGAGATAATATATTATCTAAGTATTTGAGAAAATCGAATTCAAACGGATCAAATTATTTTATCTACAAGCAAATAGAGGGAAAGACAGACATTTAAGACACTAATGGATTTTGCCTACTAATTGTGAGAGTACTTTTGTTTGATTTAGATGTCCTGAATCTCTTAGCGAATCAATTTTTAAAGTTAAGCTGCAGTAATACCTGTCAATAGTCATCGCGATGTTGGGTTTTGATAGTAAATTATTAATTTTTCACATGGAACTGGAGAGCCACAACTTAACATCAAAAGACAAGTTTGGTTCAGTTTAGTTTAGTTATATTAACGTCCCACCGTAAAGCAACACTAGGGCTATTTTGGGACGGAACTCGTCATTTTGAACCATGATAAGATTACACCTGAACTGTCACCGCCCTTTCTCCACACCACACCAGAGGGAGGACGTTTGCCCCGACGGATTTAACGTGCAAGAGATACCCTCACACAACGGTTCTTCAATGGAATCGAGTCTCGAACTTGAAACCCTCCGGTACTGAAGCCGATACCTTGTCACCAAGTCACAGCGGTCCCCAACAAAAGAGAAATATGCGGCTTACGAGCCGCAGGTTTCCGACCCCTGGTCTAGCTCATGGCGCTTAAGTGTGTTATTCTTATGTATCATCTTCATAGAGTGACAAATGCAATGTTCTGTCATTCATATACTCTTCAAAGTTCAAAACGAGAGATTTTATTTCGAGATTGAATTATCCGATGTGTGCAATACTTTTTCTCTATATACTAGAAAAAAAATATCTATGTGCGTTGTTGTTGTTTCTAATAGAAGTTGCAATAGACAAACCCACCTGACTAAAGGCCTTATCACGCGGCAAAATATCGTCCGCACTTTTCGTCAGCAATTTTCCGTTTTTATCCTCAAGAACCGGTCAAATCAAGTTTTTCGTCATATTCCACTTTTTTTAACCGGCTTGAAAATGCCAACGATAGTGACCGAAACATTGTATGCAAAGAAATTAAACAAATCATGTGAAACTTCGATAGCGACGTCACTTTCGTTGTAGTTAGCTGACGAAAAATGCGGATATTTCGCCGTGTGATAAGGCCATAAGTTAGCGAATTTAAGTCGAAGTTATTACGTCTCCTTGTTTCACAGTAGTGTGTTCTAGGGTAAAGTGCACGATTTAACTACTTACGCATCAAAGTCGCTCAACTCCTTTTTACAAGAGGGAGGGCACATTCACAGTACTCACATCTAGAACGGGTGAAGAGCAACCACGCCCGAATCGGGACTTGAACCCGGTACTCCCAGACCACGGGAAAAACGCACTACTTCTATTTGGGGACAATTCACCTAGCTATTTCATGCTTCAAATTCGCTTGCACAATCCCTTTCTATAAGGGTACACATTCACACAACTCACAGATAGAACACAGTTGAACAACCATGCCCGAACTGGGACTCGAACCCGGGACACCCAGATTACGGGAAAGACGCGCTATCGCTAGGCCAGGACGTCGGCACTTGGCTAATTCATGGGGCCGTGGTGGTCTGGTGGTAAGGTCTCGGATTCAGGACCGCAGGGTTCCAGGTTCGAGACTTGATTACACCGAAGAGCCGTCGTGTGAGGGGGTCTCTTGCACGTTAAATCTGTCAGGCCAAACGTCCTCCTGCTGGTGTGGCGTGTTGCGGAGAGTTGGTGACAGTTCAGGTGTCGTCCTCGTCATCTGACCATGGTTCAAAATTACGAGGTCCTTCAAAAAATAGCCCTCGTGTTTCTTTAAAACGGGACGTTAATATAACTAAAGTAAACTTGGCTACTTTATGGAGAGGTATGAAATCAATACGACGGACCTCTTAAAGAATTATTT
>JAPMOQ010051452.1:1117333-1133342 GCA_026543055.1 Argiope trifasciata
AGGTGGCGCTGTTCATGTGGGCGGGGCACATGACGTTGATCTTAACATACTCCCGCCTTGAAATTATACAATTTCAATTACAGATACAATTATACGATTACAAATTAAACAAATTGCCATATAAACATTCGATACAAAACAATATGCACATTATACATTACAAAAAAGAAATAAAATATATACATATATGAAATTCAAATGTACTGTATATCCTTTGGAGATACATTAAGATCAATTATATAAAGCAATTTAATATCATGTGTAATTTACAAATGTTCAATTATTTATGGGAAGCAAGCATATTTGGCTTATGCCTCTTTTAACAATGCCATTTGCAACCTTGACGGTTACTACTCTGACTAAACCATCTGAACCCTTAACTATTTCTTGGATTCTACCTAATTTCCATCTATATGGAGGCAAATCAGTGTCCTTAAGTATTACCATATCATTAGGTTTCACATTATCCTTTGTAAATTGCCACTTGTTTCTAAGATGAAGATTATTTAAATAATCCCGCTTCCAACTTTTCCAAATTTGTTGCAATAATTTAGCTACCCTTTTCCATCTAGACAAATAATTATCTGCCCTTTCAATTAATGATGGTTCAGCAATTGACGTTAAAGGACGACCAATTAAAAAATGGCCTGGCGTTAAGGCTGAATAATCATGAGGGTCAGAAGACATTGGAACAATGGGTCTGCTATTCAAGATTCCTTCAATTTCAGCTGTCAAAGTTAAAAATTCTTCAAAAGTTAATTTAACAGCACCTGCCGCTCTTTTTAGATGATGTTTGAAGGATTTGACTCCTGATTCCCACAAACCTCCAAAATTTGGAGATCTTGGAGGAATAAATTTCCAATTAATACTTTCTGAAATTAGATAGTTAGCTAAATTATTATCAGGGTTACTTACTAATTTTAGCAGTCTCTTCAACTCTGAGTTTGCTCCTACAAAGTTCCCAGCATTGTCTGAGAAAATACAAGAACATTTGCCTCGTCGTGCAAAGAAGCGTTTTAAAGTTGCAATTAAAGCTTCAGATGTTAGATCGGTGACTAATTCTAGATGAATTGCTTTAGTAGCAAAACAAATAAAGACTGCTACATAAATCTTTTGAAAGATACCCTTGCGTTGACCTTTATATTTAATTAAAAAAGGGCCACAGAAATCTATCCCACAATTTGAGAATGGTGGACTAGGATTAACTCTCTCAGCTGGCAGGTTTCCTAACAATTGGTTACAGCTGATTGGTTTATTTTTGAAACAAACAACACATTCATTAACTATTTTTCTGGCTAAATTCCTCCCGCCAATTGGCCAAAATTCCTGCCTGACAAGGTGCAGTAAAGTTTGGGGACCTACATGCAAATGTTTTAAATGAAATGAGCACATTATTAGTTTTGTAAGCCTGTGATTGGAAGGCAGAAGCTTAGGATGTCTTTCGTCTACAGTTAGCTTACTCTTTTGTAAACGGCCACCCACACGAAGAACATTATTTTCATCTAGAAATGGGGCCAAGTTTTTAATTTTACTCTGATTTAGATTAACATTCTTAGATAAAACTTTAACTTCATCTGCAAATTCAGACAATTGTACCTTTCTTACCAAGAAATTAGAAGCTTCCTTGATCTCCTGTATTTCCAACTTACCTTTCCTTCTTTCAGTAGGAGACTTCATATTAAACACAAATCTAAAAATATAACTAACAATACGACAAATTTTAGCATAATTATTACTCAAATTCAAAATATTAGTAACAAATTCATCAGAAATTTTACATGATAATACTGGCTCACTGGAAGTTTTAACTTCCTTAAGATATTCTTCATCATTTTTAGAGTCATTAATTTCTACAGGTAAACACATATTTGATTTTATGAAAGATGGTCCATTAAACCATAATGAATTGTTCACTAGGTTTTTAGCTGACACACCTCTGGAAATAAGATCTGCAGGATTGTCTGCTGATTTTACATGTCTCCAATCGTAATTTGGGCACAACAAATTGATTTCCCTTACTCTGTTTGCAACAAAAGTTTTTAACCTTTCTGGTGGAGTTTTTATCCAGGATATCGCAATTGTTGAATCAGTCCACATGTAGATGTGATTAATTGGCACTTGAATAGTTGATATCACCTTGGATACAAGACGAGCCAACAGCAATGTTGCAGACAATTCTAAACGGGGTATAGTCATCGCTTTGATGGGACACACACGTGACTTGCTACACAAAATGCTGGATTGCACTTCACCTAATTCATTTTTGGAGCACAAATACAAAACTGCGCCAAATGCCTTGCTAGAAGCATCTGCAAATGCATGTAACTCGATGGAACTTGAATTGTTGATGAGTGAATTTCTTGAAACTTCTAGCTCGTTCACTGCCGGTAAGTCCTTTAAAAAATAAATCCAGTCATGCAAGTCATTTGGTGGAATTGGATCATTCCAACTCAGCCTTTGAAGCCAAAGTCTCTGCATGAATAATTTCGCAATTGTAATCACAGGAGCAATAAGACCCAACGGGTCAAACAATCTGGCAATAGTTGAAAGAACTTCTCGCTTTGTGAAATTATTCTTTAAATTGCAAGCCACTCTAAACGTGAAAACGTCGGATGTTGGGCGCCACAGCATTCCAAGAGTCTTTACTGTGTCAGACTCTGATGGAAATGAATATTCTAAATTTTTTTGATCATTCAAAAGTTCGGAATCGTTTGAAACCCACTTATGGAGTTCCATGCATCCCTTCTTTAACAGCTCAATTAATTGATACTGTAAATCTTTAGCTGCTTGCAAGTTATTACTACCAGTCAAAATATCATCTACATAAGTATTCGTTATAAGTTTAGCGGCTGCTTCAGGGTAGTTATTTTGTTCCTCTTCAGCGAGCGCCTTTAAAGCTCTAGTCGCTAAAAATGGTGCGCAGGTTGTACCATAGGTAACAGTGCATAACCTGTAAGTTTCCACAGGAGCAGATTGATTAGGCTTCCAGAGGATCCTTTGCAAGTTTCTATCGGATTCATCTATCAAAATTTGCCGATACATTTTTTTTATGTCAGCACAAAATGCATACTTGTAGGTTCTGAAATTTAAAATTATAGAGCAAAGCTCTTGTTGCACTGTTCCCCCATTTAATAAAATAGAGTTAAGAGAAACTCCATTATTTGAAGTCGCAGAAGCATCAAAAACAACACGTAAAGGTGTAGATGAACTTTCGGGACGAAAAACTGCATGGTGAGGAATGTAAAAGTTTTTACTTTCGGAATCAACAGAATCAACAATTTTCTCCATATGATTAAGTATGAAATATTCGTCGATGAATGCCTTGTATTGTTCTGCCATGATTTCATTTTTATTTAACTTTTTCCAAAGCAAATTCAATCGCCTCTCTGCCATTTCCCTTGAATCCCCTAATGTTGAGCGTTTGTCTTCGATTATTGGCAGTTTGACAATAAATCTTCCAGAATCATCTCTCTTGTAAGTTGAGAGAAAATGTTCTTCACAATACTGCCTTTCAAATGTCTTTGAATTATCTGTGTTATCACCCGGAAATGATTCGATTTCAAAGAATTCTTTAACTGAGTTTTCTAAAATTTCCCCTTCAGAAATTAATCCAGAAAAGAAATGAGACTCAGTCCCTTTAAGTGTTCCTGTGACAAGATATCCGAACACACTATTTTGAAGAAGCAATGAATTATCATAAGATCTAAATTTTTCAGATTTCAATATTTCGAAGAATAATTCAGCCCCTAATAAAACATGAATTTGACTGGGAATATGGAACGTACTGTCTGCAAGTTTTATTTCAGTTGGAAAGTTTATGTTATTAAGGTTTATTTTCCTTGCAGGTGTTAAATCAGTAATTTTAGGAAGAATCAAAAAAGAAACATCCCTTGAAAAATCATTGCTTTCGTTAGAAATAGTAGCTATCAATCTATTTTTAACTAAGAATTCATCACCGGAAATGCCAGAGATCTTACAATTTATTTTTTGCTTTTCTAGCATTAAAGAATCGGCAACATCCTGTCTTAATATATTTACACTACTTCCGCTATCTAAGAGAGCTTTTAATTTTATTTTTTGCCCAACAGTATTTTCAATAAGAATATTTGCTGTGCACAAAAGAGTATGATTTATTTCTGACGGTTGAATGTTCAAGGTCGATCCACCCGAAGAGTGAAAAACCTCAGCGTTCGGATTTAGAGTTGCATTTGATTGCGCAACACTATTTGAGCTAGGCAAAACATTACTTTCGTTTTGCTGATCTAAATGAATTAATGAGTTATGGCCTTGTTTTTTACATACTCTGCAGATATATTTAGACTTGCATGGCGCGTTATGGCACTTTAAACAGTTTTTACATAAATGATGATTTTCTAATACTTTAATACGTTCAGCAACATTCAATTTTAAGAATTCATAACATTTTTGTAACGGATGTTCAGTATTACAGAGTACACATTTCTTCATAAATTGATTGCCTTTATTAGAACTGACAAATAAATTTTTCGCTTTATTTCCTGTTCCTTGAAATTCCCTTTTGAATCTGTTATTCGACGGATTTTTTCCTAACTGATCTAAAACTAATGCTCTTGATTCTAAAAACTTTAAGAGCTCTTTTAGAGAAGGAATTTCTTTCGATTGCAACGATAACTCATACGACTTTCTTGTCTCGTTATCTAGCTTCTCTAATATAATATTTACCAGAATAGCGTTAGTTAGATCATTACACTCTAATTTCAAACTTTTCAATGCTCTTAAACTTTTATTAACGGAGTCTGTTATAGATTTTAAACCTTTGGATGATTCAAAACTCAGTTTCTGAATTTTTAACATATTGTCAATATGAATATCTACAACAGCTCTCCTATTCTCAAAATGATCTTCGAGAGCACAAAATAAAGAATCGAAAGTGTCATCACTTGTTTCAATTGATTTTGCTTCACCACGGAGGGCAGATTTTAAATAAAATAACTTTTGATCCTTTGAAAGATCCTTGTTTTCATTAATGAGACTTAAGAACTGATTTTTAAAATTCGAAAATTCTTCTATTTTTCCATAAAAGGTAGGTAAGGGAATTTCAGGCAACTTAGATTTATGTTCTATATGCTCAATATACGATTTCAAATCTTCATTGTGATCTTTTTTAGTTTCATTAAATGTTACAAGATCACCATTATTGTATTTAGAGAGTAAGCATTGAAGACTTACCTCTATTTCATCTCTTTCATCCTGTAAAGAAAACATTTCTTCATCTGTTTTTTTACTAGCTTGTTCATCTTCATCAAGTTCTAAATACTTGCTGTATAATAATTCCAGTTCTTGTTTCACCGATAATACACTGCTTAGTTTTTGTTTTGCAGTTAGGACAATCTTTGTCTCATCATCGGAAGTTGATGACGCATCAATGAACTTCTTGATGTTCGTTAGTTTGGTTTTGATGGCACCTCGTGCCCGATTTAAATCCTTAATGGTTGCTGTTTTTGTAGTGGATTTCGCATCCATATTTGCTGATTTTCTCCGGTCGCTAGGACCAAAATGGAGAGGTATGAAATCAATACGACGGACCTCTTAAAGAATTATTTATTTTGTTGTCCGCTTAAATGGGACCTTTACAATTTATCCGCTATGGGACATAGTTATTATAGAATTTGCTCCGCTTAATCGGGAGATTACTCCGCTTAATGGGAGATTGATGTTTACAGTATGAAAGCTTGTAGCTTACTGAATAGTTTTACATTTGCCAGTAGGTGGCGCTGTTCATGTGGGCGGGGCACATGACGTTGATCTTAACACTTTATACTTCAGATTCACTTGCACAACCCATTTTTAGAGCGGGGCACATTCACACTACTCGCAGATAGAACACAGAATAACAAACCATAGCCAAACCAGAACTCAAACCCGGGACGCCGAGATCACGGTGAAGACGCGCTGCCCCTAAGCCAGAGTTCGCTTTATTCAATGCACCAATTGTGTTTCCACACTCTCTTAGGAAACAGGTTTCCATCCAAAGGCAGGGACAATCGGATTTCCATCGCAATGGGAGGGATGGGCAAACAATAATGTACCGAACAAATCCGCCATAATATACAAATGCATACGATAAGCATACTGACTCTTATATATTTTTTTGCCGTTTTGATTCACTATCAACCAACGACCCTACCAATCTTTCTTTATTCTTTTCTTTTTTTTTTTCTTTCTCTTAGTAATATTTTCATAAGAATTCGCACTTAATATTCTCGATGAATAATTCAGCGGTATGATTCTGCATCTCTTCCCTGTTCTTTTTCTACTATCTTTCCCATCTGTTGGTTTTTCTCGAATTTTTTTTTCTTTTCTTTTTCTAAAATAAAGATATCAGCATATTTAAATTTTCTTCATTCAAAAAGAAAGAATATTCCTATCTTCTATCCCTACTCCACGCACACGCACCTTAAAAAAATGTCGCGCCCATGTTTTCGAACAAAAAGGCACTTAGGGAGGGGTGGGGGGAAGGATCAGAAGCTAAGGATTAAGAATAAAAAGTGGGGGGGGGGTATCGTTAGACTGTTTTCTTCTTTTTTTTTCATTGTTTTCTTTTCAGCGCAAGTTTCGAGATCATGTCTATTAAAATAATAATGTGAAATTTTGCAATCATTCCTTTTTCCATGTTTATGCATTCCCTGCCCCCCTCCTCTATCCTCGTAATTCGATTCTCGTCATTTCAGTTCATTTCTTAGACCGCTTTTCGAATAAAATGTGTGAAATAAATTCCACCCTCTTATTATTTCCTTATAACTCGATTTATTTTTAAAAAATTCCGAAGAAAAGAGAAAAATAATCTGCTTTTAAAAAAAAAGTTCCGTGTCGTTTGGTATTTGTTGTCTTGGAAGTGAAGTGAATTAGGCGTTTTCCGTCGTGTAATTAAAAAAGTAATCCTGCTTATCAATTTGGAGAGATTGTATTTACTTTAATAACGATGAACTTCACATCGCGTTACTTATTTTTAATAATAAAATTAATTTTTTCCCTCCCATCTTCCGAGGACAAGGACTTCTTTATTTAAATGAAATCATTGATTTCAAAAAGAATAAAAATGCATCGTAAGAGAAACTAATCTCACTTCGCTTTTTTTTTTCCTTCAAAATAATCATAATTGTTAACGTTAATTAATATAAAATGCTCTCGCTCGCTTAAATGGCGAGATGGTTCATAGAAATAATTTTTAAAAGGGGCACGAGTAGTTTGAAACGTATCAAAATCAAGCGTAATCCGTCTGTTTTAAGCAGCTTTTCTACAAATACAGCTTATAGTCGCTAGCAGACTCTTTTAATAAACACCAGCACCAATGTTGAAAGGCTTCCTTCAATAAAAAGAAAACATTGCCAAAATACTTACTTTATATTATATAAATCAGTGGATGGAATTTTATATCGATTTTTCACTTTCTGTCTTATCTCCTGCTGCCAGTTGAGTAAGGAGAAAAAGTTTAGTTTGTTTAGTTATATTATTATACTAACCCAAACTATTCGCCTTGACACTAGTCAGTTTTTGGAAATAACAGCATTGGTATATTCTTGATGACAATACACTTTTTCAAGATTTTAAGAAATCAGTTACTAACTTGCCGATTGATTTCATTTAACATTTCTTTCATACTAGATGTGTCAGGTGATCATCTGGTTCTCAGAAAATGTAGTTATATTTGATTTTCAGATAAGTCGCTTAGATACAACTTCTTGTCAATGATTCCACTAAATTGTCTGACATTACGGGTGTACTATTTTAGTTCACTCAAATACCGTTCACTTACAAATAGTGATAGTTCCACAAAATCGTTGCACACACACACACATACGCATGTATATGTTGTTGTTGTCATGTACCTGTTAGTACGGAAAGGGGTTGCAGTGACTTCTGAGGGTAAACGCCTCTGACCACCCGAAGGCAGAAGTCTGACTTCTAGCTCAAACGAAGTCGACATACATACACATTCACTTGCATAATTCCTTTTTACTGGGGGTTCATTCATACATTTTACCGATAGGACACAAGGGAAGAACAACCATGGCCGAACCGTGACTCGAACCTGTGGAAGCCCAGATAAAAGGGAGACGCACTGCCCCTTTATATGTGTGTGTGTGGTTCCGGGTATATCGCTTCCCACCACTAAACAGCTCTCTGGCGGAGAAAACGTGAGCAAAGTTCAGTTCATGCCTGGACGAGGCAAGATGATAACGACGCACTAAAATAATAGACGATGCATGTGAAAAGACAAAAGACGAATTGACGACGTATTTCTAATAGACGAACTTGATTATCCATTCCGCACTGTAAATTAGTCGTCATCATTTGTTCACCATTAACCTTTCATCGTCATCCATTAAATTCTAAAATATCATCTGGACTTATTATTGCTTGAACATCACGATCCTCCACTATATATATATATATATATATATATATATATATCTCAAGTGGACATGTTTTTATTTTAAGAAGATTTAAACTTCCGAAATTGATTGTCTGCATTGTAAACTTCATTTTTTCACTTCATTTCAGTGGTTCGTCGACAACAACTGTTCTATTCTTCACCCTGCCATATGCGCAAACAGAGAAACAGAATTCTATTGAGGAACGGATCCAAAAGATATCGCCCAATTTGCTGCTTTTGGAAAAACTCTAAAATTGATGTAAAAGAAAAAAGGGCAAGAATGGGGTAGATATAAGTGGAGGGAGGAACGTCTCGAATTCAGTTTTACAGAAGCACCGTTTGGCAACAGAAATATATTTTATCTTCTTGAGAACGAGGGAAGGCAAATAAGGAGTCGATAGTGTTCGGATAAAAAGGATCTTTTTTTAGTTTTCAGACATAAATGTCAGGACGATAAGGTATAAATGGCCGGAGGTAAGCAAACAGCTCTTTGTGTTAGTTTGCTCCCCTGCTGGGAGCCACCGAAAGATGGTGCACCCCCCCCCTCCAGAGTGCTGGTTCTGAAAGATTTATGGCGCGATGGATGAAAATCTTGATAATAAAGACTTTTCAAAACAGAAAAGAGAAAGTATTTTAGCAATTTTCCCTTTTAAATTGACGAAAATAGCATATAACGGAGTGAACTAATTCTTATTCTCAATGTAAAAGGTCGTCTAAAAGAGTAAATATCAGAAACATCAGATGAAATCGAATTTGGTTTGGTTTGTTATAGTTTAGTTTAGTTATATAAGCGTCCCAATGTGAAGCAACACTAGGGCTATTTTGGGATGGACCTCGTCATTGAACCACGGTCAGATGACGAGGAAGACACCTGAGAAGACACCCGCACAGCGCTACACTACCAGAAGGACGTTTGATCCCGACTGATTTAATGTGCACTAGACCCGCTTACACGGCGATACTTCCGTGGAATAAGGCAACCTTCAACCCTACGGTTCCGAAGCCAAGGGTTGTGGCGAGTGAGTAGAACCACGGTCAGATGACGAGGACGACACCTGAGCTGGCAACTCCCTTACCACAGCAGCGGGAGGACGCTTGGCCTGTCAGATTTAACGTGCAGGAGATCCCGTTACACGACGGCTCTTCGGTGGAACCGGGACTTGAACCTGAAACCCTCCGGTTCCGAAGCCGAGACCTTATCACCAGGACATCGCGGCCCCAGATGTAATCGAAGAAATTGCCACAGCATAGCATTATAGCTCTTGCTAGTGTTTTTCAGCCCTCACTTTCAATTGATACATTGAATACATGGTTGATGAAATAGGTCACTGTCAATCTCCACAGTACAATCTGTTAACACAGAAAAACTGTTTATTGAACTGTAATAACAGCGCATGCCAAACACACAGACACAACACAACACTGCTTCATGCCCCTGCAACTATAACCCTTTGGTTATTTGAACAGTGCAATGAACAAGAAGTGGGAGAGACATGGAAAGACGCTCCTGTTCCATCCATCCCTGTGACTAGTGTTCGACTTCTGACAATTATTGATTAAAATAGGGTTATGGATTTTAATATTGCATAAAGCAAAGCCGAAGGAAATGAGCCTTTTTCAAGTTCATATTTGGAAATGGATTTGGCTTATTAAGCTAAATGTCATACACGAACTGAAAACGTGTGCTGATTGACAGAAACAGAGTTATAGTTTGTTTGTGATTGGAATATTCAGAGTTCTCTCCAGAACTCCTGCAATTCTTTGCGCCCAGAATCCCTAATAACTCAAGGCTTCTCTACTGTTTCCCCACTCTTCATTTCACATCGTTTTGAAGATGGCCGGAACAGTCCCGCGGTGGTTAGTGACATGACAAACTTAGTGAAGTATTTATCCCAAGAACTCACTTCCTGAGCACTGTATAAGACAATGGTAGAAGCAGAATTTAATTACATTTAAACTTTTTTTTTCTGCTGATTGCTATCCAAGCACGCTCTGTATGATGAAGTTTCAAGAAATCATAACACATTTTTGTCATCGATAGCTATGGAAAGCATCTGAAATTTGTGGAAAAAGGGCCACATGCATAAAAAGAAACATTAGAGGCAGACAGAATTAACATTTTTTCTCAAGATAACGCATAGAAATCAACATAAAAGAAGAAAAAGAAACAGATTAAAAATACAAAAAATACAAAATACAGTTAAAAATACAAAAAAAAAACTATACGTTCTCAATGTAAATCCCTAAGAAAGTGATAAAATTCAACTTAAAGAATGAATATTGCAAAAACAGGAAATTAATTCTTATCCGACTGATCAACACTAGGGCCAAGGTACTATTATCCAATAATAATTATTTTTTCACTATTTATCTGAAAAATTGTTGTTTTTACCCATGGCACTTTACAAGCAACGCTGAACTATAGTGGTCAGTGATTTAAGCCTAAATTAACAAGACATTCTTTGTTTCTTCATCAGCGCCAACTAGGGCCTTGCTATTTCATGCTTCCCATTCGCTTGCACAACCTCTTTTTACAGGGGGCACATTCACACGACTCACAGATAGAGCACGGAATAACACCCATGCCCGAACCGGAATTTGAGCCCGGAATGCCCAAATCACGGGGAAGACGCGCTACCCCTATGCTCAGGAGCTGGCATCAAAAACTTTATTGGGACGCGGTGGTAAGGTCTCTGCTTCAAAACCGGTGGGTTTCAGGTTCGAGACTCGATTCCACCGAAGAACCGTCGTGTGAGGGGGTTTTTTGCACGTTAAATCTGTCAGGGCCAAACGTCCTTCCGCTGGTGTGGTGTGGAGAGGTGTGTGCCAGCTCAGGTGTCATCTGACTGCGGTTCAAAATGACGAGGTCCGTCCCCAAATAGCCCTGGTGTTGCTTCAAAACGAGACGTTAATGTAACTAAAGTAAACTAAACCGATTGATCCACACAATCCTATCGGAACCTGCGATTTACGAGTTTGTACTGAAATAACACATATCTTTGTGGCGAAGGTCTTTAAATAGTTGTTTGAAATCACAGTAATCCTTTTGAATTACCCTGTTTTATTTTAATGACTTAATACAAAAAAATGCAAATGAAAGCAGTTTTTTGTTTTGTTTTGATTTACAGAGAGTTGAAAAAGGCTAATATAAACATGTATAGAGAGAGAGCTCAAAATGCACCCTGTCATTCACCTGAAGAGAGGCGTAAAAGCTGCTCCATCTAGCGGGAAGATGCTTCTTTCATGCAGCCGATACAAATAAATAAATAAAAAAAAGGAGGAAGAATGTATGAGGCTATAATAAAACGTATTGCTTCGACAGCAGCGAGCAAAATGCGCAAAAAGAGTCGGCAAAGGTGGAAATATCTATAGCTTGCAGAAGATACCAAGAATTACCCAAGAGGAAAAAAAATCCTCCTCAGAGGTTAAAGTTTTTTAGTACAGAATATGCGGGGTGATAATTGTAATGAATTCAAATGTTATACGATAGGTCTTCGAATACCAGATGAATAAATACATCACAATACGACATAAAGAGGGCAGATCTATTCGAAATGATGTAAGACAAAACAAGCCCTCAGTGTGAATAAATACTTTAGATTGTATGAAAATGTGTCATAATAGTACAATTATTTTTCAATTCCTATTATTAGTTCACATTCTTTTTGCATAGTTAATAAATTATTTTTAATTATACAAGAGACACCGCCGTGTGAGGTGTCTCTTGCACGTTAAATCTGTCCCGCCAAACGTCCTTACGTGGTGTGGTGTAAAGAGAGAAGTGTCAGCTCAGGTGTCGTCTGCCCACGGCTCAAAATGACGAGGTCCGTCCCAGAGCAGCCCTAGTGTTGCTCTACAAAGGGACGTTAATAAAACTAAACTCAGCTCTATATTTAAGAAAAAGACAGAAAAGAAATATTTGAAAGCAAAAGTCCATACTCAGTAATTTCTAAGACTCACTCTGAAATGTATAAAAAAAGTTATAAATTTATATTAGCAAACACACTACAAATTAAACTCCGTTCTCACTGCCTTTGAGAGTACATTCCCACTTAAAACTTTAAACACAATTTACATTTAATTGTGGGGAAAAAAAAACCCACCTTAAATATGAATTTCAAGAGCCGACGTGAAATACGACGCATTTTTACAGCTAGCATTTGCTTTGTGGGCAATTAATGGAGAGCATTTTTATGGGCAGTCTGTCTTCTTGAGCGTCAACGGAATTACAATATTTGTTCGCCGGAAGAAATATGACCGGGGAACAAATAACGCCTAAAGATGTACGGCCGCCCCCTTTTTTTGTCTGAGCCTGGGCGCCGTTTTAAAAGTTTCCCAGCTTTTAAAATCTACAGCCGGCGTGCACACGAGGGCGAATTCTTTTGTGCGTCTCAATTTTTACGAGTGCACCGAAGAAAAGAATTTCTTCTCGCGGGGTCATAAATATGAGATGTTGCCGAGAGAAGGGAAATTGCGTTCGCGCGCCCTCGAAAGATGAGCTGCCAAATCCTCTTCGCCGCACTTTATCACGGAGGAATAAAACCGGAGGAGCGATTTCCTGACGTAAAAGAACAGGTGAGCTTGGGACCACCCCCCCTGGGGGGACGCACACAATAAATGAATTTCATTTCTCAGCTCAGTGCGATCGAAAGTCGAGTCATTCCAGACCCCTTCAGGCAGTGATTCTTTTTGTCTGACAATTGGAAGCTCTTGTCGATGCAGAGGATTTCAAAGCACAATATATACTCGATTTGTGGTGGAAGCTTTATGAGCCAGATAACAACTTCAAGGCTGAAGTGGTCACTTTTATCTTGTGGTCATGTTATTTGGCTACGAACTTCAATGCACAATATATACTCGATTCGAAGTGGAAGTTTTATAAGCCAGATAACAACATTAGGACTGAAGTGGTGTCTTATATCTCGTGGTCATGTTATCTGGCTACGAACCTTACCATCGCGAGTTCGATCCTCACTATAGATTAAACTCTTCGCAATGGCTCAAAGTTTACTCTGAATCAAGCATTAAGCCTTCCGTTATTTGCAGAGCCTGGGTATATTTTACATTCCTTTTTGTAATTTTATTAACTCACCTATATTGTGGTTATATTACAACACCCTTTTACCATTAGAATCAATTAGTTAGTTAGTTAGGGTTTTGTGGTACAAGAGCCATGTTTGGCCATGCTGCGCCAAACATATGGTTGAAGACATATAGTACAGTTCTGAAGACTTAAAAAAAGTAATATGTGGAGATAAATTTTTTTGAATTTAAATAAGATGGAAAAGACCAATTTCTTTCAAGAAGGTAAAAATATTTGGACGGGGATGTTTACCCACCAAGTAAAGAATGATTGAATATGACTTACCAAATAAACGTAAAATACGAGGATTAAAAATCGGACATTGAGATAAAACATGAATGGTAATCAAATTATAACATGACATGCAATGCAAAATCAATAGGGAAATTAAATAGACTCTGTTGTTTTTACTAGTCTCAGAAATGACTAGCTGGGCACACCTTATGAAACCGAAAACGTCTAAAGGGTCGGTTATACGATCGAAGAAGCTTCAGATGAGCAACGCGTTCCCCCTTCAGATCCTTCTTGCGGTTTTCCGGGGTCCTTTGATGCCTGAACATTTTACCGACAAATTATAGGTAGAATCGAAAAAAAAAATTTCCTTGATGACCTTTAAAAAGTTTGAGGAAAAATAATTTCCAAAAAAATGTAGGGGGTCCTTTTCAATCTATATTCAGATGAAATACCCGCAAAATTTATGTATTTTAATATTTAATAAAAATTCGATGGCTCGAAATATATTTGGACAATCGAAAGGGAATTCGAAAAACATTCCTGTCTAAACAATCGAATGAAGATTGATTTTTCAGTTTTGTTTAGATATATAAAGAAATGAAACTTCAATATTTCTGTAGTTTTATAAGGATTGAAATCATACAATTGAAAAAAATTGGGAGGTAATTCAAATTACAAGAAACTTCAAATGAGCTATAATAGGCTTCGTTAAAATACAATTAAAATGAAAATCCCCTTTTTAACCCCAAATTTTATAAAGAAGTTGCCATCAAAACTCATTCGCAATGATGAAACGGTTTCTTAGACAATTTCAATTACGATAAACAAAGCTTTCAATAAATTTTCGAAAAGTAGAAGAATTGGATTCTTCATCTCGTGATCAGAGAAACTACGAATGAATTTCCTTGAGGTGTTCGTACGCACTTGAGACTTCCAAATTCGTTCAAAATATTGAGTTTTTTTCTGATGCTTCAAATTCTCTGAAAATTTAGCTTTCAAATGATACAAAGATGTTGCCAATAGTCGGAATACTTCTAGAGTTATGAGGATTTAACTCGAGATGCTTTCACTAAAAACTCTAATTTCTGTTTATGAAGAAAAATATTTTTCCCTTATGCTGCTTCATTCAAACAATCATAACTCAACAAGAAATGAACCAAATATAATTATTATGCATCAAACCAATCTGTATGAAATAATGGAGGTTTTGTACCTCCAATTATAGAAAGATTACAAATATAGAAATAGATTTTTAATAGCTATTTAAAAGTTAAAATGTTTAGTTTAGTTTAGTTTTATTAACGTCCCGTTTTGAAGCAACACTAGGACTATTTCCGGATGGACCACAGCATTTTGAAACACGGTCAGATGACACCTGAGCTGGCACCCCTTTCTCCATACTGCATCAGCGGGAGGACGTTTGGTCTGGTAGAATTAACCTCAAGAGACCCCCGATGACGGTTCCTCGGTGGAATCAAATCTCGAACCTGAAGCCCTCTGGGTCCAAAGCCGAGACCTAACTACCAGGCCACCGCGGCCCCAGAAGTTAAAATGACAGATTTTTTTAATAATTTTATTCATTCATCGTTGATGAAAAACTAGTTTAAAAAAACTATACATTTTTATAACTGGTTTGAGGCAGACCACATGGAAACAAATATTAGGGACAATTTTCAACTTAAATAATGTTTCTGAACAAATTATAATTCAAGAGATAATGTTTAAAAAAATAGGCTAATAACTTTAAAAATAAAAAAAATATGCTTAGCTTTAAAAATCCATTTTTTTTTTCACAATAGGTCATTAATATACTTTTAAACGCATTTCAGAGAGGAAAAAACCTTATTACACTAATTTTCAATAAATTAATTAATTGAAAATTAGTGATTGAAATTATAAAGTTGATTATTATTAAATTGAAATTATTAAATTAATTATAAATATTAATTAATTAATTAATTTAAAATTAGTGTAATAATGAATTTTTTCACTGAAATATGTTTAAAAATATATTAATGACCTATTGTAAAAAAAAATTGATCTTTAAAGTTAACTTTAAAAAATTTGATTGATTGAGAATTTTGATTTTATTGTTAAAAAATGATTTTAAAGTTAACTTTAAAAATCCATTTTTTAAAAATAAGTCAATAATATATGTTTAAACGTATTTCAATAAGAAAAAACTTTATTACATTAATTTTCAATTAATTGAAAATAAGTTATTGAAAATATTAAATTGATTATTATTAAATTGAAATTATTAAATTGATTATTAT
>JAPMOQ010051452.1:1133903-1151404 GCA_026543055.1 Argiope trifasciata
ACACAAAACCGAATGGGTGTGAAATGAGTAGTCGTAAGGACTTTACCGAAAAGGAACATATAAAACCATCTCACACACAAGATGAGCGCCTAACGAGGTGTTAACTGTAAAATATGAGATCTACTCTGCCAAGGCACACGAATTTGCTCCTTGGGGTGAAAAAGTGAAACACACGCCGCCGAAGGATGTTCGATATTTTCCTCATCACTGCAGACTCGGCTTTGTGCGAGGGAAACGCGCTCGACAAAGGGGTCGACTCGGAAAGGGTGGAGATAAACAAGAAATTACTTCCACGAGCCCATTGAAGAGCGAGCCTCATAGATTCGGGTATCAATACGATGCCACCTACTTTCGAACAATCGAGTTGCAGAGGAAAAAAAGAACAGATTTTTTTTGGAAGAAGGGTGTGCTCCTCCTGCAGGGGGTTCTTCTCCTCACCCTCGGGCGAAGAGGTGAGTGTATTTTTATTCTGTTCTAAGCTCCGAAAGGGGGACGGGTATTTTCAGTAGTCTTTGATTTCCGTCGTTTTCTGACTCTTGCGTCCCGGAAATTACGTTTGTGAGACTTTTTCGGAAAAAGGGAAGGCGTGGGAATAGGGCTTCAGGGCCTTCATTCAAACGAAGGGGAGGGGGGGGGGGGTATTCTCAAATATTTGAGGGTGGATGTAAAAGTGAAAGAATGGAATGAAGATAAAAGAAATAAAGTCCTTTCTTTGGGATAGACTTTAAAAAAATGCAGAAGGGAATTTTCACTACTCTCTCTGTGTATATACATACATATATATACACAAGCATATTATTCACCAAGATAAGGGATATCACAGTGCTACTTTTGCAAAATATATTCATCGCTTTTCAATTCTCGGGATATCTCAATCAGGAAATGCGATTTTTGCACAAAAGGTGTTTGAATAGCATCAGCGAAGTAGAGAAACATTTGCTCGATAAGATCCGGTTTTGGAAATTTTTTATACATTTTGATGGCCTGTTCCAAAATTGGAGATGAGGTGGATGAAATAAACATATTCATGATTTCTGAAGGGTTGTATTTGCTTTGTAAAAAATTCACTTGGCGAGCATTTTCATATAAATTTTTGAGTTACAGGCGGATGGATACATCTCATGAGCAAAAGATATTCACCTCTTTTTTAGGATTACAGAATAATTGGATATAAAAAAAATCGGATATAATAAATCGGAATAGATAATTTAAGTTATCTGACTAGGTTCGAAGGAAATTTTCTGAAAAATTGGATTTTTCAAAAACAATTTAAAACTATAGTTATTTGATTTATTTTTAATTACTATACAAAATTCTATAAATACAGCTAAATTATTTTAAAATATATTTTGAGAAATAGGAAAATGTGTAGTAAATATTAATGAATTTTTACCAAAACGATTAACACTCTTCTCAAAATGGTAATGCAGCAATCCTTTTTTTCTTTGTACGCAAGCTACAGTATATAATGATGAATAAAATGAACCAATATGTAACAAAAATCTTGAAATTCAAAGAGATGATAGGTAAAAATACACGTATATATGCATTTTTGCCATAAACTTACAACTTAATTTTTCTATAAACACCAAGAAAGGAGAAAGTATTTCACCAACAATAAAACTCTTGGTTCGTTTCATTTGGTCCATATCATTTAAAGCAGATTGCGAAATTTTTATGTGAATACCGCTATTAGTTTTTGAGATATAATGTTAATGGTGGAGAATTTTTATGAAAATTAAAATTTTGCGAACATTTAAGTTAAAGCCAAATTTTACTTTGAAAATATGTGACTCTGGATATTTGGTCAGGCCTTCCTTTTCCCAGAAAGGATGAACTGTTTTGGAAAGAGAAAAGTCAGAACTACAAGAAATAACAATGAAAAAAATTCGCCAATGTAGCCGATAACCAGTGTTATTGACGTAGTCGGATGTAATGAGCTCTCTTATATTTTCGATCAAAGTAAAAATTATTTAAAACATTTATTAATGGAGCTTTTCACATAAGAGCTAATTGAAATGAGAACTTATATGTAGAAATGTGAAACTGGCCTGTGGTTGGTTCGCGCATTCTAGCAGATGAAAGTAATGGCATGGGGTCAAAGGATTTGCACTTCAATGACGGAACAGATAACTTATGGGAAAGTTCGTATTGTGACCGGCAACAAACATAAAGATTCAATCATGATTCTCCTTATATAGCTGTGGCGACGATGTTTGTCATCGTTGCTAAGGTAGAACTCAATAAG
This sequence comes from Argiope trifasciata, assembly GCA_026543055.1. Lineage (NCBI taxonomy): Eukaryota > Metazoa > Arthropoda > Arachnida > Araneae > Araneidae > Argiope > Argiope trifasciata. The sequence goes on from JAPMOQ010051452.1 coordinate 1,136,152, forward strand.
GCATTTTTGTAATTATTCATGAAATTTCGCATTAGAATAAATAAAATTATTTCAGTTGGAATAATAGTTTTAAGAAAAGGCCACTGTTCCAATAAAACGAATCCGAAAGAATTTCAATAAAAATTTCAAGTTCGAAGGAATATTTTTTTTTGATCAAGTGCCTTTAAAATAAGATTTAAAAAAATAATAAATAATAATGCAAGGGAATCTTGAAAATAAAGAGAGAAAAAATATTGTGGAAAAAAAACGATAATCTAAAAATGCTTTCTTTTTTTAATACTAAGCGATACAATACAATAAAATTAAATAATATTTTTAAATTTCGAATGCTCTAACGAATTTACTTATAATAAAGCTAAAAGAGTGTGTATGTTAGAACTCTACAGATCAGATCGTTCGATCTAACAGCTACCAAATTTGCCCCATGCATAACTTGGAGGTCAGGAATGTGCACCTGCAGTATCTTTTTTAAATTTTTAATTACAATTTCAATTATTAATTGAAAACCAACTTTCATGCCAAAATTTCTTTTCATTTCCCCACCACCAAATGAGTAAGGCCTCAGTTTTTTTTTTTCTTTTTTTCCCCCACACTAAAGAGGTTAGGCTTAAAAAGTTTACGATAAATTATTTCGAACAATTCTGATTATTTTCTTACTATTTGATGCATTTAAAATGAAACATCGTTAATGAATCAATCTTTCAGACTCATTTTGATTAGTGTAGTTTAGTTTAGTTATATTAACATCCCGTTTAAAGAAACACGAGGGCTATTTTGGGACGGACCTCGTAATTTTGAACCAATATCAGATGATGCGGACGACACCTGAACTGGCACCTCCCTCTCCACGCCACACCAACGGGAGGACGTTTGGCCTGACAGATTTAACATGCAAGAGACCCCCTCACACGACGGTTCTTCGGTGGAATCGAGTCTCGAATCTGAAACCCTCCGGTTCCGAAGCCGAGACCTTACCACCGGGCCACCGCGGCCCTCTGAAGTACTTTTCAATTGAAGCAAAACAGAACAAAGGAAGTTAAAAATTTCTAATCTGCAAAGCGTTACCCCAACTGGAGTAGAAAATTAACGGATTTACATTATCACAATTGGGGTTTAAAATTCACGTATGCTCATTTTGTATTACTCGTAAACAGTATTTTCAACGAATAAGGATTTGCTTTTGAAGGCTTAACATGTTTTCGACTGATTATTTCAAATGATTCTGTTTATTTTCGTAGTGTTTGATGCTTTTAAAACTAAACATTGTTAGTCAATCGATCTGCTCATAATGAATCTGAAAAAATTTTGTTGAAAACTTCTTGAGATATTACATAAACCAGCGGGTGACCGAGCTCCGCTCGGAGAAAACAGGTATCGAAGCTAACTCGAAGATTTAAATTTTCAATTGTGATTTATCAAAACAATACATGCCATAAGAAAATTTGTGAAACCATTGGTGAAAAGATAACCGGTTAAAGTGCACCATTGTAAACTATTCTGAACAAAGTTAGAGTTTGGAAAGGGAACTTTTCTATACAAAGGTAAAGTAAAGGTAAAGATTGAAGTGTGTTGAAGTTCAATATTTTTGACAAATTTATTTAGAAAAACCAAACATATATACATACATAAGAAACATATTATAAACCTATAACAGCATAAACATAAAACTTTATTAGTTCGCCATATTGACTATAGATGGCAGCACGTTACCGCTTGAAAATTTAAGTAGCCATTATGGCGAACTAATAAAGTTTGAAAATATTCTATCTGTAACTCCGAACTGCTCTACCGTAGCGCTTCAAAACCGGCGCCAATCGATTCCGCGTGGCCAAAAACCCAGACCCCCAAGTTTATCGGAGTTTATTAATTCTGGGGCGGTTTTCGACTGGGCAACCATTCCTCGTATTATAATATTAGATTAAGAAAGATATTCTTTAGGCATAATAAGGCGTAAATAGTCATAAGGCCTATTTCTTATGACTATTATGGCTTAAGGCATTATGCCTTAAGGCATAAATAGTCAGCAACTCAAATTTAAAGAAAATGCTTTGTTAAAGTAAAATATATTTATAATTATATTCTTAGATTAATTGCAATTTAATCACTTCCACTTTAATTTTTAAAGCATAAATTATATGGAAGTAAACAGAAAATTAGAGATACATATTACGTTATGGCCAAAAGCAATTTTAATATAATGAGTGAATTATATGACTATCAAGTTTGGAACTTTAAAATGTTTTTTACGAAGAAGCTATTAAAACAGGAGTTACATAAAATATTTAATTGTTAAATAAATATTTAATTATTCAATGAGCATTAAGATTTGCGAGTCTGGGGCCTCTAAAGGTGGCTAGCTAAGAAATAAGAAATTATGAAAGTGATCAAAATCTAACTTGATTAGAAAAAGTCATTTGTGTTCTTCATGCTTTTAAGAATTCTGATTTAACCTTAAAAGCTGATTATATTATTATTATCTATCTATATATATATAATTGAAATCCTAATTAACTTCTAATCTTTTATTCATTTATTTATTTTCATATTTAAAGGTTTTTAAATCTTAATTTATCCGTTATCAAAGTCGTTCTAAAAATATATTCTTATTTCCTGATCCGATTCCATGTTATCTACTTCATTCACATTCTAGAAATTCTTTGTAAAGTTCTTTAGTTAGCGATTCTCACGGTGAGAGTGATGGATAAAAGTGGCTCAACTAAGCAAATAGTTTTATAAAATGATCCCTGTGTTTCCCCTGCTTTGAAAGTCACATGTTCAGAAATCCCTATGAGAATCTTTGTAATATATTGGCACTGAAGACAAGATATTCTCTTTGAAAATATGCTATATAACACGAGGGAAAATTATTTCTCGCTTTTTCTTCACATCTGCTTGTAAATATGCTGCCTGCCACCGGAGGAAGAATAAAGCGAAATTTAAGAAATGAAAAGTCTCCTTCAATGTCTTTGAATCTGCCATCTGCTTAATTTGATAAATATTACCATATTTACTAAATTACTTTTACTGTAATTATATATATATATATATATATATATATATATATTCTAAAAATTCATATTTGTAAAAAACATTTTGTTTTGATTGTTGCCATTCAACGCGTATTATTAATTGGTTTCAAAGGAATAATTATAATAAAAGGAATGAAAAACAACGGAAACAACTCATCTTAATTTCCTTCCACATGTCACGATTACTTAATCTCTTACTAAACTGAAACTCCAAAATAATTAAAATCACAGCGGAAAAACGAATCACAACACTCCAAAAAAAAAAAAAAAGCTCCGCTGAAGTGGGGGGTGGGGGAGAGCCCTTTCCCCCCGAATCTCGCGTGCTATCCATCTCCGTCCCGAAATTGCGCTTTAAACATCGGCACGCAACGGATCCATCACGTCATTAGCCAAATTTCGGCTCTCGCAAGACGGATGGATCCGAGGTGGCCGCTCTTTAATTGAAGAACGAGCACAGATTGGAATTTAAACAGAGTGATGGATTCGCCGCTGTTCGAATTCTTTCGACTCGCGAATCGAAAGTTTATCTTTGATAGTTCGAAATCCGAATTTCTTTCTCTGTCTACGATGATGTGCGACTCTTCTTCAGTTTTTGTTTGGAAGGAGAATGGATTATTTTCAAAAAATTCATCGTGGTCATAAAGACCTCGATGTCGAGAGTTATACCAGTGGGGATGAGTGAGGGAGAGTGGTTCAGAGGTGATCGTTCTATGATCCAGGTCTAAATTACAAACTGTGAATGAAATGTATGAATGTATTCCCCCCCCGCAAAGCGGGTTGTGACGATTTAGTTTAGTTTAGTTACATTAACGCCCCGTTTTGAGGCAGCGCTAGGGCTATTTGGGGACAGACCTCTATGGTTAGATGACGAAGACGACTGGCATCCCTCTCTCCAAACTTTCATACTACACCGGCAGGAGGACGTTTGGTCCCGACGCATTTAACGAGCGCCAGATCCGCTTACATGACGAATCTTCGGTGGAATCGGGCCTCGAATCTGCAGCCCACCGATTCCGAAGCCAAGGGTTGTGACGATTGAGTAGCTAAGTCGTATTCTTGACTCTAGATGGCACTACAGAAAAGTAAAGAACGTAAAAAACGCCAGCTTAATATTAATGAGTGTAGTCAGCTTGCTTGACAAGTGGCATTAGAAACCACAATGCCATGTCTCTAAGCACCATGGGGCTGTTCTTTCTGTCCTAAAAAGGATACAAGGACGAAGAATAAGCAAAAATATATCAGCTTTTATTTTAAAATGATATCACTGGTGGGGGAGGGATACATTTATTTTGATTTAACGCTGTCAGCGATATGTTCAACACTGTTTTCTAAAGGTATTATCTAATTACTATATGTTCTGGTGGTTGCATTCTCGGTTCTTTGCGTTGAGGCCTTGGGGGTCTGGTGGTAAGGTCTCTGCTTCAGAACCGGAGATTTCAGGTTCGGGACACGATTCCACCAAATAACCGCCGTGTAAGCGTGTCTGGTGCGCACGTAATCAGTCGGGGTCAACCATCCATCCATGTGGGTCAAAATTACGAGGTTCATTCTAATGTAGCCCAAGTGTTGCTGTCATGTCTCTAACCCCCATGGGGCTGTTCTGTCTGTTTTAAAAGGGATGTGAAGTGAAGAGTAGAGGAACATCTGGGAGGAGGTGGAGTGGATGAAGTTTATTAAGCAGTCTGGAAACGAAGCGTGCAAACTATTTGTAGCAGTTCTGAGGAGAACTCTGAGTGTTCCTGTCTGGCATGTACAGCATTATTACAGCAAGATTTCATATGAGAGTAAGAGCTCATATCAGGATATTACTGTTGTGTCTCTAACCACCGAGGGGTTGTTCTGTCTGTCCTAAAGAGGATGTGAAGTAAAGAGTAGAAGAACAATTGCACGGGGGTGGTTGCCGTGATGATTATTAAGGAGTTTGCAGGAGTTCTGAGCATTCTCTGTGGCATATAAAGTTATTACAGCACGCTCCTCTGGTTCTTGTCATGTCTCTAACCACCGTGGGGCTGTTCTGTCAGTCATAAAACGCAGGTGAAGTGAAGAGTAGAAGTACAGTTGCACGGGGGGTGGAAGCCATGATTATTATTAAGGTGTCTGGAAGCGAAGAGTGCACATCATTTGCGGGAGTTCTGAGGAGAATTCTGTGTATTCTTTCTGGTATGTACAGTTATCACACACAACACCAATGTACATAGCCATGAACTTATATTTGTCAATATGGCAGGAGAATGCTGCCGAATATAAAATGAAATCGAGAAACACCAATCAAGTTAATCCCTTCCCAGAACAGCACAAAGCCGTTTTCAGTAGTGGGGGAGGGAGAGGGTATATCGAGCACGACAAAAAGAATCTTCTAAAAAAATTCCTTTCTAGAACTTCCTAATAGCAGGGCAGTGTCTTATTTGACGAATAATACAAAATAAATCAAATCCTCTGGCAAAAAACGAATGCCTCTTCGAATAAAAACAAACCGGGGAGAAAAAAAAAAGAAGGAATGCCGAGGCACGAATAGAGGAAGGAAATAAATTCATCCTTCGAAGGAAGACGCTTGATTCTCTCTGACATCGGAGCCCCCCCTCCTCAACAAAACTAATAATACCTTCTTTCTCGGAATCACCTGGATTCGAACTGATTTATTTAGAGAATTCTCTTTCCCGGACACAGTCGCAGCCGGATAATCCGGAAAAGGATGGAGAGAAGAACGATTTAGACCCAATTTCGTGCTCACGCGGCCGTGTCACATTACCAGATGCTTACGCTGATAAGGGGGGGGGAGAGGATTCGAATCCATTCGAAAAAGGGGAGGGAAAGTGATTGAAAAACCCGGGAATGTAATCCAAGCGGAGAATCAAAGGATCTGGAGATCAAAGAGCGCGCGGGTTTTCGAGATGGTCTACTAAGGAGGGAGCATTTACGGATACCTCTTTTGATTTACGTTCGAATAAACTCCATCGGTTTTTCAAAGATGCTCTCGCTTCATCGCAGATTCGATGCGATATCGGAAATATAACGAATGTACGCATGGAAATGTATTTGTTCGAGGAACATGTATAATAATCATACATGTACACAGAGTAGATAAATCCACATAGATTTTAAAAAAAGTTAAGGTATCCGACTACGTTCGAAGGAAAATTTTTTAAAAATTGAATTTTCAAAAAACTATTTATGGGTTTTAGATATATTCTCAATTATATACACTATAAATACAAAAAAAAAATTGTTTGAAAATCTAATATATTTTAAGAACTAGGAAAACTTGTAGTCACTTTTAATGAAAATAAATCAAAACGGTTAACACTCTACACAAAATTGTAGTGCAGCAATCCTATTTTTCTTTGTATACAAGTTGTAGAATATAATGATGCATGAAATGAACCAAAATCTAAGAAAAATATTGACATGCAAAGAAGTGATGAGTAAAAATATACTTATTTACGCATTTCTTCCATCAATTCACAACTTAATTTTTCTAAAACCCCTATAAATTGAAAAGTATTTCACCCACAATAGACCTTTTGGTCCATTTCATTTCTATATTATTTAAGACACGCGCTGAAATTTTTTTGTAAGTACTTATACTGGGTTTTGAGAGCCTGAACTGCAAGAAATAATAATTAGAAACAAATTCGCCATTATGGTCTATAAGCAGTGTTTTTAACGTAGTCGGATACCTTAAACTTATGTCGCTACAACGGCAACATGTTGGTAAAAGATAATTTTTCCCTTTCACTCGTAGTGTGCTCATGCAGATTAAATTTTATGGTTTTATCCGAACTATATAGTTGAAAAATAGGGTTAAATTATTTCTTTATTAAAATATTTCTTTAAAAATTCGTTAAAAATAGAAGCATAACTTATATGTTAAATCGCTGAAACCATCAGAAGGCTAATGTTTTATATCTTTAATTTGAGGTTAATTTCAAATTTGTGCGATAATATTTTCGGAAGTTATACTTCGATTAATTGTTAATAAATTGAAACCCTAATTAAAAATTTGAAAAAAGAGCTCCTAGGTGCCCGTACTCCAAGGTATACACGTGCCAAATTTGGTAGTTCTAGGTGGAATGGTCTGGCCTGTAAAGACCCAACACACACATTGAGCTTTATAATAAATGCAGATGACATTTAGCAAAACAGCAAGATTATGTATTGTAGTTATTGTGCCCCAAAGCAAAAAAGGAGGAAGAGCACTCACATCGCCCCGACGTAGAGGATGTCCCGCCGAAGGTCCAGGTAGAACGTCCTGTAGAAGAGACGGCCGCAGCTGAACTCCCGGACATGCTCTGGAAAGAAAAGAGAACAAAACTTGGTTAGTGACTGATTGATTTATTGATTGGGTGGTTTTGGCACAAAGGTAAGTACTGACCAAGCAACGCAAAAATAAACTATTGAAATTGGATAATATTATATAAAATTATGAATGAAATCAAATATTTTTTTCGCACTTTTTTTTTGATAAAAATTTGAAAACCGGGTAAAGTTTTTTTTGTTTTTTGAAATGATGAATTTGAAAAATAATTGAATTTTCGTTATTTTGTGGAAGTAATATGCACAGGTAATTCTTATTATTAAAAAAATATTTTATGTAAATGAAATAAAATATGTTTCCCTATTTTTATTTAATTATTTGACAAAAATTTGAAAACCGAGCATTTTTTTTTTTTTTTTGAAAATAATGAATTTGAAAATGGTTGAATTTTTGTTATTTTGTGGAAGTAATATGCACATGTAATCCTTATTATTAAAAAAATTATTTTATGTAAATGAAATAAAATATTTTTCCCTGTTTTTATTTATTTTTTTAGACAAAAATTTGAAAACTGGGTAAAACTTTTTTTTTTCGAAATAATGAATTTGAAAACTGGTTGACTTTTCGTTATTCTGTGCAAGTAATATGCATATGTAATCCTTATTATTAAAAATATATATTTATTATGTAAATGAAATATTTTTCCCCTATTTTTATTCATTTATTTATTTTGACAGAAATTTGAAAACCGGGTAAAACTTTTTTTTTCTTTTTTGGAAATAATGAATTCGAAAAACGGTTTTCCAAAAAGCCGGTTTTTGTATGAACCCTAATACAAAGCGACATTTCGATTTTCTTTTCGATCTTTCTGCGATTTCAAAATGAAAATTCAGAGCAAAAGTATGACAAATAATGTGACGACACTTTTCGAGGTTGGTTTGGTTGTGATTTTTAGAGGCGCAAGTGCAAACTTTGGCTAAACTGCGCCAATCGTATGGTTAAAATATTGCCAATCATGAAATAGAAGAAAAATTAATATAATTGTATTCAAGGAACTTAAAAAAAATACATGAAATGATTGAGTAAGACAAGGTAGATACTTTTCGAGGAGGGATACCTGTGAATTTTAAATCAGTGATCGTTCTCTCTGGCACAAATTGAATGCATGCATTAGATCTCAGCTCTCAACCAAATTTTCCAGAACTGTGTTTTTTCCCCATTTATGAAGAAAGTTCAGCTTTCGAATGCATGCATTGGATCTCAGCTCTCAACCAAATTTTCCAGAATGGTTTTTTTCCCCTTCTCTGAACAAAGTCGTGAAAGTTCAGCTTTCCAAGAATCGGATCAGATTCCCAATCGCAATTACAATTATGTACCCCCCCCGACGTATATTGCAAGCATGCATTGTCACCCCCCCCCCCGACAGATCAGGGGGTTTATGGCATTGTTCTTCAACGAAAAAGACCTCGTTTGAAATTTCAACGGAAGACTCAATCATTACAATGATAGGATAGGATATGGTAATTTTCTGGCGCAAGATCCTTTTCTAGATCATTACAATGAAATCGTTCCGCAATAAGCCATCTCTCTCGGACAGTTGTTCGGGAAGAGTGGGTGGAAAAGTGGTTGGGGGTGGTGGTTCGAAATGAAGAATGGGTAGAATGTAATCGAGTTAAACGATATAATGTAACAATGAATTCGGAGAGATAAAAACTCCCAACAAAAAAAACCCGCTTTTATAAAACCATAACCGAGGGCTGCTATCATCGTTTTTATGCCTTGAAGAAAACACGGGAGAAATATCTACGATACGAAAGTGGAAAAATTGGAAGAAATAATGAAAAAAAAGGGCGCGGAATTAAAAAGAAGAAGCCAAGATAATGCTATCGCTGGCCCGGAGGAAAATTGTGATTGAAAAGAGCTTCTAAATGAAGTGTTATTTTTTTTTCTCCCCTTCTGCTCTACAATATATGTTTTTTTTTTTTTCGTCATCGGAAGGTTTTAAGAAGGCGAGATATTGCCAACATGCTCTTTTGCTTTGCTTCTTTTTTTTCTTGCAAAGAAAAAAGATGAGTTTTGGAGGACAAAAAGGGGGTAAAAAGAAAAAAAGAAAAAGAAAGAAGCAGACGCGGATTCTTCATTTTTTGATCGATGTATCTTGACGAAAAGTCTAGCGAAAAGTTAAATGGTTTCTTAGTGTGGAAAAAGGGGAAGATCATTTCTCTCTGACAAGAGAAGGATGGACGACGCACTCGTGCCGGTGAAATTACTTTTTTCCGACGCTTCCCCAAATTATTATTGATGCGATCAAGTGAAATTTCACATCTGACAGTTTCTTTGAATGGCGGATCTCACCCAACAGAGCAAATTCTATGTCAAGGCATAAAGCACGGAAGAAAAAAAAAGAGTCATCTTGAAGCAATATGGGTCTGTGTCCAAATAATTTCCTACTTCCACGACCAATTTTCAGTTGATCGACTTCAAAATTTTATAGTATATATATATATACAACCATAAAAGCATTAAATAACTAAAACCCATTTCCTGAGTCAACAAAAATTAAATCGAAACTAATTAGGTCGAAACCGAAGATAAAATTTAATTCGGAATTAAGCGAAGGTTCACAAAAATGAAATTAAACCTATTTATGAAACAAATGTAAATAAAAATAATTAGTATAATTTAGTAAACGAAACAAAAAAGAAACTAATTACGGAAATGAAACTAAAAATTATTTCAGATTTCAACAAATTTAAAATTTAAAAAAAATCATTGTATTTAGTGAGGGCAAATGCAGTTACAACTAAAATACAGATGAATCTAATTTAATTAACAATATAAGCTAAGTAAGAAGGCTTACAATGGAATCAAAATTACAATAAAAAGTAATTTGTTGTAATTTTGATCTAAAATATTTTCTTATTTCTTTTATTACGCGGTGATAGTGCTTCATCAACCTTTTAAAAACACATCTCTCCAAAAACCAATACGTAATAATAATCCAATAAATAATAATAAAGCAATGCCGATAAAGGCAGGTCAGCCTTTTAAAAACGTATCTCCTTCCAAAGAAGCATACATAATAATTATGCAATATTGGTAAAAGCAGGTAATATATATATATACGCTATTAAAATATGTCCATGAATATTGCTCCTTATGCTCTTATTCATTGCCTACGCGAGTTCGAGCTTCCGTTATTTGTTGCCTTCAATGATCCGAAACCCCCTAACGAAAGCAGAATCACGAGTTCACATGATATAAAAACCTGCCAACATTTAGCACTCTTAATTTCTGCACCGGAGAATCGCCACCGGGTGAAAACTAAAAGAACCCCCTGACTAATTAATCAGCCCCCCTGGGGATGGCACGCGAGCAACATCTTCCTCCACCTCCCAGGGGTGGTTTGTTGCTCGTTCCCGTGGAAGAGGAGGCAGCATCCATATGCATGATGCACATGCGGACAGACGGTTGACCCTGATACGGCTGCATTATGCATGGCGGTGTCCGCTTGCGCAAGTGACCCGACTGGCATTTGATGAGGTGACAAACGCTCATCCCCACCTAGCATCAGCATTAGATGAGGTGACAAACGCTCATCCCCACCTAGCGGCAGCATTAGATGAGGTGAGGTGACAAATCTTCACTTATTTTAATGCCCACCGTGGATAACACAAGGATAATGCATTTTTAGCTTTAAAATACGCTCGGATTTAAAATATATTGATTAGTTCACGCACAACGTGAAACAAGGCATTTGACTGAATTATTTTAAGCAAGGCCCGATGTAGCCTAATTGGATGCTTCTGCAAATTTTGCAATTGGGCAGAAACTTCTTAGATCCCTCACCCTTTTGTGTCTTTTTCATCTTTGAAATGTTATTTTTATTGCAATGTTTCTTTAAAAGGAATGTTATTTTAAGGGCAATGTTATTTTAACTAGCAATCTTTCTTTGAAAAGCAATGTTATTTTTATTACTTTTAAAACAACAAGCTAATAATCATAGCTTCCAATAAAGTACAGTAAACACTTTTTTCTTCAAAACAACTAAAACCTTCCTGCATCTCATTTCATAGATACATAGAAATAAAGTATTTTTTCTTCCGTCACCAAACATTGTACGAAATTTCAGACTAAGAGAAGCGTCATTTGTGTAAATACTATTTGTACTTTTAATCATTTTTTTTCATATCACAAAACTAAATAATGTTTTCTTTTAAAGTTGTTGCACAAAATTGAGCAGACGACTTTATTATTACTATTTGGGGCCCCATCTATTGTGGAGGGCCACTACCTTAATCAGGCTCAGATTCTAAGCTGTCGGAAACCAGTTCACGGAATTTTAAAACAGGAAAAAAGAAACACTTTCTTATAAATATTTTGCCATCTTCTGGAATTAAAATATCGATTTTGAACTTTCATACAAACTGTATATTAAGACGCCATCCACTTTTCAGCAAATTGCAGCAACACAGCGAAAGGGAAAGGAGAGCAATTTCCTATCTTTTTGAGAATGACGACTTTCTAAAGGAGATTCATTAATTTCAACCACAGCGATCCTTTTCATTTTAACATCCGGCATTCCGCACCGACTTCTCAAAAGGGTCTGGAGAGACTTCCGGCGGGAATCCTAAGCAAGAAAGATCTTGTAAAAGGAGGAAATGCAATTTAAACAAACTTTGCACTCCAGTTGCGATAGTTGCTGCTGAAAGCATTCGGCCGTTTGCATCCAGATCTGCCGTTTAACAAGACGGGGTCTTGGCTCCCGTCGGAAGTCTCAATCCGGAAAACAGTCCTCCCTCCCAACATTTACAAATGCGATTTCAACTTTTCATCAACCCCTCTGTCCACTCCATTCATCCCAACTTCCCCTTCTCACCACATAAACCGATTCCGAAATTCCGTGGTTAAGTTATTTCACCAACGGATAACAAGCTTCCACATTATGCACTCTGTGGGGAAAAAATGAAATCTAACATCGCAAATTTCAAGTTATATCGTGTGAGACCATTATTATTTTTTAAAGTTATCTTAATTCATTTGTTTTTCACTAATTAAAACGGGTTTTCAAAAGGATTAAGAGGCTTGTCTCCCTCTCCCTCTCTCTCTCTCTCACACACACACAATGTAATTTTTTTTTATAACTTTCCTTTTCGATTTTTCTAGCTGACAAAGTTTGTGGAGCTCGACCGATTTTGAGATTAAAAAAAAAATTCTAAAAAACTACGTGTGCGTAATCTGATAGTCACGTGATTGTTTAAACTGGTTAATGACTTAAAATTAATTACGAACAATTCATAAAAATTCAGAGAATGTATAATACATTCTAATAACACTATTTTAATTAAGATGAACCAACAATCTTTATCATTAAACAAACAATATTTTCTTCTTTGGACTTAACACTGTGATTTCCAAGGGAAATACTACAACAGCAGATGATGAGTAATTCAAAATCCATAGAGTGAAAGTCGACTCCAAGATAAAACTCCATTAGTAGACGAAAGATATTTCAAAAACCATTCAATGAAAACTGACTCAAAATTTTTTTAAAAAAAAGGATAAATCACCAATTTCTTGCCTACGCATTTCGAGGCTTCAACAGTTTGTTGTCCTTATCATGTGTGTGTGTGTGTGTGTGTGTATCGCTTTTTTTAAAAAAAAAAATTACAACTTGAAAGGAGCACTTGAAGACACGCCGGATAGAATCGAATTTGTTACCTCATCCTCGGAACACAGTTTTCGATCGGCCGGAACCTTCTCAGGGCACTCAGAGGATCTCGTCTCCCTTTTTCCCACCCTCTTTCGTGATTAAAGTTCTCAACTCAGCCCTGAGACGCCAGATCGGCGTCTTTTGAAAAAAAGAGCTACAAAGTGAGTGAAGATTCTTTTTAAAAGATTGAGGAAAAAAAAAATGGCAAGAAAGAAAGAAAGATGCTTGCTGCATCCGCAATTATCGATTTTTATGTTAATAAAAACCATGAAAAAAAATTCCTCGGTCGGTCTGCCTTCCCCCTTACAGGGCTGCACTTATCTTTCGAAAAGCAAAACGAACATATTGCCCGGAAATAAAAAGGAGAGGGATGAATAAGTAAATAAACAGGAAGGAGGGGTGGGGGAAGCACCACTGGGCGCACGCGGAGAGAAGCTAAGTATACATATGTATGCCCGTTTCATTCATTAAATTCGAGATGTGAAAAAGCGCCCAGCCTCAATAACAAGTGCTTGTCGTATATTTCTTTATTTTACTTTGAGGCATTATTATCATTTTTTTTTTGTTCTTCACCACCCCGCTGGAAATGACGGAAGAAGCAGACGGAGAAATCAAGACCGCTTACGTCGCCATATCTGGCCCACCGGAACCCAACACCCAATTTCCGTGCATTTCTTTTCTAGACAAGGGAAAGAAATTCCTTGCATTTTAGACTAAGACTAGTTTAGTTTAGTTATATTAACGTCCCGTTTTCAAGCAACATTACGGCTATTTTCCCTCATTTTGAATTACGACCAGAGGACGAAGATGACACCTGTGCTGGCACCCCCCCTCTCTACAACACATCAGTAAGAGGACGTTTGGTCCCGACGGATTTACTGTGCCCCAGACCCACTTATATGACCATTCTTTGATAGAATCGCGCCTTGAACCTGTAATCCTCAGATTCCGAAGCCGAGACCTTACCATCAGGCCACCATGGCCTCTCATTAAAGCGGGAAGAACAAGATGAGTGTAATTCGGCATGTAATTTATGCAATCAAATTTTGGTGGCATCGGTCAACGGAAATGGATTCAAAATGCCTACTCGAATCTTAATTCGTTTTCTTCCCCATAAAGCGGTTGTTGTCCATGGATTTGAGGAACCTGGATCGTTGGTAGATCATGTCAAGAGCGGATGATCAAATCTAATGCAGACATGTTTGGTGCGCGTTGCAGCCGAACATTGGCAACATTCCGAAACCACGGAAGGCTCTCGTATTGTACGAGAAGATGACAGACGCTTGGGATTACCACCATACATGATGTGCAACATTCTTCATGGAGTACTTAATCAGTATCCATACAAATAACAGTCTTGCCACAAACTTTTAGCATCGGAGACAGTAGATAGAGAAGCATTCGCAAGATGGGCTCTTTTTAAAGCCGAGTTCCAACGACCTGTCCAAGCAAGCCCCGCTTCCTCCCACCTCTCTCGACTCCTCTTGCGGTAATCTGGGCTCCTTTGATGCCGTGCCCTTTTTACTGACCAATTTTCAGTAGAGTCGAGCTCCTTTGATACCGTGCCCTTTTTATCGATCAATTTTCAGAAGAGTCGAGCTCCTTTGATGCCGTGCCCTTTTTACCGACCAATTTTCAGCAGAGTCGAGCTCCTTTGATGCCTGCCTTTTTTATCGACCAATTTTCAGTAGAATCGAGCTCTTTTGATGCCTTATCCTTTTTACCGACCAATTTTCAGTAGAGTCGAGCTCCTTTGATGCCATGCCCTTTATACCGACAAATTTTCAATAGAATCGGCAGGCATCAAAGGAGTCCAGAATACCACAAGAGGTGTTGAGGGGGAAGCGCGTGGCTAGCCTGTCGGATGGCCAGGTCTTAAAATTGAATAAGATCGCTCCTGGGTCTTAAACATCTTGTGGACAGATGAAGAATATATTTTTCGCTCCAAGACCAATGCACAAAATTGTCGTATCGGCGCGATGTCAAATCCACGATTGTATGCTGAGAAACACTGCCTTTCCCCCAAAGTGACACAATAGTGTGGGTTCACAGGCTCATTACTTTTACTTAAGTCATAAGTTTATTAACTTAAGTCAAGCACAACTAAAACTACACGGAGGGAAACATTGTGGTCAATGTTTCAATGGTGATAATGATTCCCTGATACCATCAATACTGTACTAAAGTCACGCACAACTAAAACTAGACGGAGGGGAACATTGTGGTCACTGTTTCACTGGTGGTAATGATTCCCTG
>JAPMOQ010051452.1:1152615-1163464 GCA_026543055.1 Argiope trifasciata
TATGATGTGAATGAAAAAATTCTTCCATGCGGGTTTCATCGATTCAGTAAGGAAATGGTCCGATAGATCTGCCCTGACACATGATATGATGTGAATGAAAAAAATTCTTCCAGGCGGACTTGATCTATTCAGAAACAAACTGTCTGAAAATCTTCTCCAGGACATATGATGTGAATGAAAAAATACTTCTTTACGGATTTCATTGATTCAGCAACGAACTGGTCCGATAGATCGGCCCCGGGATATGATATGATGTGAATGAAAAAATTCTTCCATGCGGGCGGGCTTCATGTATTCAGCAATGAACTGATCTGACAATGATCTGGTGTATGTATATTCATTGATGACTATTTCTTTTTCAATTTCGATTAATGTTTTAGCATGTTCTATACTGCATATAGTTGAATTTTCATGAATTTATGAATGTATAAATGAATTTCACATAAAAAAAATATAGAAAACCATGGCATCTTTCTGAGAAATTAAAATAATGAAAGATATTGAAGTGGAATATTGAGAATCTTTAGACGAAAAAGACTGAAAATTCCTTTAAAAAAACTACAGAATCTTATCATTTGGGGCAACATAATTTTTTTTACGAAAGCAATTAACATGGAAGGAATAAAGTAACTTTGTTTAATGGACTGCACTTTTAAGTAATGGAAGTACGAGCATTTACTATCGTTCCCAGAGTTCATAAGTTATACAATATGTTTCACAAACAACAATCGATTTTAATTTCCATTAAAATTAAGCTAGAAAATTTTTAATAATAATGTAGTGAAAAATTACTTCATTTCGAAGCTACGAAAACTACTACTCAGATTCGATTTAGAAGTGAGAAATTGTATCTATCCATGAATGCAACAAGACGAAATAATAATTTTTATCTAAAAGCAGTAATAAAGATTTATTTTTAAAACGAAACAATTTAAACAGGGATCATTCATCTATGTGAATAAAAATGAATGTTTGTATGTTTCTTAAGGCTTCCTAAACCTCTCATTCGATTGCGATGAAACCTGGTCAGCTTATTGTTTACATCTACGGGACGGTTATAGGGATAGAACAATTATCTAAAATCAAAAATGAAAATTTCGAATTTTCACCGCATCTACTTACCAAGGATTCATCTGCAAACAATTTAACAAGAGGACAATAGATTCTGTGGAAATTTTAAAACTAAGTGAAAGGTTCATATTTTGTAACTATAGTGCGTAAATGCCACGCAAATTATTCTCAGCGGGAACAACTTTATGACAGATTATGCGAGAAAGTTTAGGGGGACCAACACTGCGGTTTTTAAATTTTGAGTTTAAACGTTTTTCACAGAAAACCATCCAAAATAGTGTAGTAAAAATCATTTTACAGCATCTTCATTTTTAAACATTATCTTTTCAACTACACCGATGGAAAAAAAATCCCAACACTAGGAAGGAGCTGTGCTAGATACACGAAATTTGGTAGGGGTGTTTATACATCTGAAAGATGACATTGATTCAAATTTCGAGCTAAGCGCGTAAGTGTGGCGCTAGTAGCGACACTATGAACATGCAAATGAGGTTTGCTTTAAATAAGCGCGGTAAGGTTCGTGATCGTTATTTACAGTTGAGATTTGACGTAGTGGGTTAATGTTAGTCAAGGATGCCTCTGAGAAGACGAAGAAGCTACAGCTCACTGAGTTTGAACGAGGTCGTGTTGTAGGGCTACGAGAAGGTGGGTTTTCTTTCCACGATATTGCTGAAAGACTTGGCAGGAATGTATCCACTGTGCATGAGTATTGGCGGCAGTGGTCAAGGGAAGGTACTGCCTCAAGAAGACCAGGTTCCGGGCGGCCACGTGGTACTACTGAGAGGGAAGACCGTCGTATTCGGCGTATGGCTGTGGCTAATCGTACTGCGTCTGCAGCTGAAATTCGAGCTGCACCACAGTGACACAACGAACTGTTACAAATCGGTTACTTCAAGGACAGCTCCGAACCAGACGCCTTGTACAGTGCATTCCACTGACTCCAAACCACTGCCGTTTGCGACGTGAGTGGTGTCAAGCAGGAGCTCATTGGAGGACGGAGTAGAGATCTGTTGTGTTTTCTGATGAAAGCCGGTTCTGCCTTGGTCGCAGTGATAGCCGTTTGTTGGTTAGAAGGAGGCCAGGTGAACGCCTGCTAGTGACCTGTCTGCGGCCTAGACACACAGGGTCTACTCCTGGAGTTATGATTTGGGGAGCAATTTCGTATGACAGCAGGAGCACTCTCGTGGTTATCCCACGCACTCTGACTGCAAATTTGTACGTCAGTCTAGTGATACAACCTGTTGTGCTGCCATTCATGCACAGCATTCAAGGGGGTGTTTTCCAACAGGATAACGCTCTCCCTCATACCGCTGTTGTAACCCAACATGCTCTACAGAGTGTCGACATGTTGCCTTGGCCTGCTAGATCACCAGATCTTTCTCCAATCAAGCACGTATGGGACATCATTGGACGACAACCCCAGCGTTATCCACAACCAGCATTAACAGTCCCTGCATTGACCGCCCAAGTGCAACAGACATGGAACTCCATCCCACAAACTGATATCCGACACCTGTACGACACAATGCATGCACGTTTGCATGCTTGCATTCGAAATTCTGGCGGTTACACCGGCTACTAATGTACCAACATTTCACATTTGAAATGGCTCTTCTCGCCAATGGCTCTACCTGTGATCTTGAAACTTTAATCAATTAAATATGTTACCTAGACAAATGTATTCCTAAAATTTCATTACTGTACAATAATTTTTTCTTGGTGTTGGGATTTTTTTCCTATCAGTGTATTTTTGATATAAAATTTTTCTTTCACTTCAATTTTCTAAAAAGTTTCATTTTCATAAAAAATTCCCCACCGTTAACATGAAATATCAAAAGCTAATAGAGATATTTACATAAGCATTTCAGCGCATGTTTTAAATAATACTGGTCATCAAATGAGACAAAAGTTGTATTGTTAGCGAAATGCTTTTTCATTTATAGGTGTTTCTAGAAAAATTTAGTTGTGAATTTGTGGTAAAAATACATATATGTGCATACTTTTATCCATCACCTTTTCGCATCTAAAAATTTTTCTTAAATTTTGGTCCATTTCATTCATCATTATTTTCTACAACTTGTGAACCAAGAGAAATAGGATTGCTGCATTACCATTTTGTGCAGAATGCAATCCGTTTTGGTTAAATTTCACTAAAAATTTACCACAAATTTTCATAGTTCTCAAAATATATTTTCAAATAATTGTTTTTGTATTTAAGGGTTAGAGTTGACAATGCATCTAAAAATCATAATTTTTAATAGTTTTAAAAAAATGAAATTTTTCAATATTTTCCCTTCGAGCATAGTCTGATACCTTAAGTTCTACTGCAATGACAAGCGAAAGAAAATTGCTCCCAATTTCAATGCAGCAAAGAGAATTTAAAATAATCCGCAACATTTATCATATTTGAGAGCACTTCCGTCGAGATCCAAAAGTGTGGATGATTTAACGCACAAAAACAAACTTCGCAAGGAGAGATAAAAAACGAAAGGAAAAGACTTTTCTGAGTGGAATTCTCGCAAATGAGAAGCAGCAAAAGCTGGAAATGGAGGGTCTGTCAATTCGTGAGGTGGTATTTGCACGCTCTTCGGAGGGGGCGAGAATTTTCCCGAACGTCACGCGAGGCCAGGGGAAGGGGAATGTCTCCATCCATCTCGAATCGGGCCTACAAGTACACACACAAACTGGCACGCAGATTCGATGTCTGGAGAATATTTAGAATATTCGAATATAAAAAATACAAGCTGGAGAAAATAAAACTTTTAGAATACAAAGTGAAGACTTCAGAGGGAGAAACAGGTTTTCTCATCAAAAGAAATGAACACGCAGCAGAAATCTCCAAATTCGACTTGTAATATTATATATATATATATATATATATATATATATATATATATACACAATGAAGTGACAAAAGTCATGGGATGACTGTTAATATCGTGTCGGTCCTCCTTTTGCCCAGCGAAGTGCAACAACTCGACGTGTCATGGAGTCCACAAGTCATTGGAAGTCCTCTGCAGGAATATTGAGCCATGCCGTCTGTATAGACGTCCATAATTATGAAAGTGTGGATAGTACAGGAGTTTGGGCACGAACGGACCTTTCGATGATGTCCCATAAATGCTCGATGGGATTCATATCGGGTGATCTAGGTGGCCAGATCATGCGCTGGAATTGTCCGGAATGTTCTTCAAACCAATCGCGAACCGTTCTGGCCCGGTGACATGGCGCATTGTCATCCATAAAAATCCCATCGTTGTGTGGGTACGTGAAGTCCATGAATGGCTGCAAGTGATCTGCAAGCAGCTGAACATAACCATTTCCAGTCAATGATCGGTTCAGTTGCGCCAGAGGACCGAGTCCATGCCATGTAAAAACAGCCTACACCATTATGCAGTCACCACCAGCTTGAACAGTGCCTTGCTTACAGTTTGGGTTCATGGCTTCGTGGGGTCTGCGCCCCACTCGAACTCTACCATCAGCTCGTAACAACTGAAATCGTGACTCATCTGACCACGCCACGGTTTTCCATTGGTCTAGGGACCAGTCGATATGCTCACGAGCCCAGGAGAGTCGCTGCAGGCGACGTCGTGCTGTCAGTAAAGGCACTCGAGTCGGTCTTCTGCTGTCATAGCCCAAGGAAGACAAATTTCGCCGCACAATCCTATCGGACACGTCCCTCGTACGTCCCACATTGATTCCTGCAGTTATTTGACGAAGTGTTGCTTGTCTATTAACATTGACCATTCTACACAGACGTCGGCGGTTTCGGTCATTAAGTGCAGGTGGTCGCCCACTGCGCTGTCCATGATGGGATGTGATGCCTGAAATTTCATACTCTCGGCACACTCTTGATACTGTGGATCTTGGAATGATGAATTCACTAACGATATCCGCAACGGAATGACCCACGCGTCTAGCTCCAACTAACATTCCACGTTCAAAGTCTGTTAATTCTCGTCGTGCCGCCATAAATCACGAAAAACCTTTTATGAATAACTTGAACACAAATGAAAGATCTGGAAAACGAACTGCGCATTTATACTTTTTCACTGCGATACTACTGCCATCTGTATATTTGCATATTGTTATCCCATGCCTTTTGTCACTTCAGTGTATATATGCACTAACTATTACCCACGACTCTGTTCACGTGGAAGTTTTGATGTATATGTACGAAAAACTATTAAGTAATTAGAAGAAAAAAAAAACCTAAAAGCGATACATTTAAAAGTATAAGCATATACGAAAAATATATAACATTAATACAATTTAATAACAAAAACACACTGCTAACGAGAAGACAATTTATTCTCATAGTATACCCGAAATAAAACAAAACAGCCAATCAAGTCCGGTCGAATCCCTTTTATTGATGGATCGAGATGGAGATAGTTACAACAGTATTATACGCAGTTAATAGTCAGTTTTTGATGAATACAAAATTAAACATTCAATGAACTGGAAGAAAAATTAGCCTATTTTCTCTTCTAGATTATAATCCATCTTCGTGTCAAATTTCCTCTAATTCTGTTCAGCCGTTCTGGCGTGATTGAGTAACAAACATTATATATATTAGCTTCATTCTAAAATATTCTCTTATTTCCTGATCCGATTCCACGTTATCTACTTCATTCATTCAAGAACTGCTTTGTAAAGTTTTTTCGTCAGCGATTCCCACGGTGAGAGAGATGGATAAAAGTTGCTGACCTAAACTAATAGTTTTATAAAAAAGATCCCTGTGTTTCCCCTGCTTCCAAAATCACATGTTTAGAAATCCCCATGACAATCTTAATAGTCTATGAGCACTGTCGATAAGATTTTCCCTATCAAAATAAGATATTCAAGACCCGGGATAAGAGCTTTACCTCATGACTCGATCTGTGTTGTGAGCGTGTGTTCATCGCTATATAATTATACTCTGCCTGCAACCAGCCCGTAAGTGCAAGTTTCTTATCGGAAATGAATACATTCATCGAAACTGAGTGATATATAAAGGAGGAGATAAATAGTGTTTATTCTATTCTATCTTACTTTATAATTCAAGAGCTTTAGGGTAGGTAGTATTCTTTTTTTGTTATTACGTCTCCAGTAGAAAAAATAAATTTCTTGACTGCCCGACTCGTACGCATCCAGCATACAACTGGTGAGGCGAAAAACATGAATTTTTTAAGTTCAGTCCTAAAATTTAAAATGTAAGAAATAAGTAGTCAAAGTTTCATCGCAATCAGGTGAGCGGTATGGAAGCGCATAAGAGACATACAGACTGATGGCGCATGCGCACTCCCAA
Source organism: Argiope trifasciata (assembly GCA_026543055.1). NCBI lineage: Eukaryota > Metazoa > Arthropoda > Arachnida > Araneae > Araneidae > Argiope > Argiope trifasciata. Next base: position 1,158,977 of record JAPMOQ010051452.1, read on the forward strand.
CCGGTCATGTAACCACGAAAGTAAACTAGGGGAAACCCAGTTTAGTTATATTAACGTCCCATTTCAAAGCAACACCAGGGCAATTTTGGGACGGACCTCCTCATTCTGAACCACGGTCAGATGACGAGGACGACACCTGAACTGGCACCCCCCTCTCCACACCACGCCACACCAGCGGGAGGACGTTTGGTCTGACGGATTTAACGTGCAAGAGACTCCCTTACACGACGGTTCTTCGGTAGAATCGAATCTCGAACCTGAAACCCTCCGGTTCCGACGCCGAGACCTTACCACCAGGCCATCGCGGACCCTAGGGGAAACCCGGGGAGACGCCGTGAGGACTTCGCTGTGTAAACACAGTGTTAAAGAATGAATCGACACCCATAATGACAAAAATTTACTATCTATATGAATGTTTTTGTGTTGTCTTGAGTGATGTCAATAAATAATTTAAAAAAAAGCCTCACAAAAAAGGCGTCGTTATTTTACCTAATGGTTTTTAAGACAGACCAAAGACATACATTCATTTTTATTTCTATAGATTACTTGTTACTTTAGAAAATATACAAAAAATACGTTTTTAAAATCCTATTTTTATTAAATTTAATATCGGCGTCCTGGCACAGGGGTAACGTGTCTTCCCGTGATTTGGGCGTCCCGGGTTCGAGTCCCGGTTCGGGCATGGTTTTTACTCTGTGTTCTGTGAGGCGTGTGAATGCGCCCCCCCTGTAAAAAGGGGTTGCGCAAACGAATGTGTGTGTGTCATCTTCATTTGAGCTACAAGTCAGACTTCTGCCCTCTGGGTACTCAGGGGTCTTTACCCTCAGAAGCTACTGCACCCCCTTTCCGTGGAAACACGGACACGACAAAAAAAATTAAATTTACTTCCTGTTTCATTAGGATGTAATATTTTTTAAAGCGTTTGCTCTTTAAGACAGCAAACTAACCTTCAATTAAAGTGGACATCCAGAATTATTTTCTTTTTCTTTAAGAAAATCGGGCCAGTCAAGAAACACGGTTGGTTTGTTGGTTGATTTTAATGGCGCAAGAGCCTGGTTAGACTATGCAGCCTTAAAACATACAGTCAAGCAACACGGAAAACCCTCTCTATTGCTCTATTCACCATTGGAGGTCCCATTGCTTCAGCCGTCCACCAAGGCGCAAAGGACATTCAAGAAAAGTCCGAATAAGAAACCCGAAGTTATCTCTCCGTCCAGAAGGAAAGTAACCAAAACAAGAAAAGGCAAAAGGAAGAGTTAAAAAAAAACACTCTTCTTCCGTCTTCATAAAAAATTCCAGCAAAATGTCCAGCTACCTTTTGCCATGGACCAGCAAAAACCCGAAAAAAAAAATAAATACGAAATTCAAAAAGAAAGCCAAGAGAAAAGAGAAGGGGGTGGAGGAAGGGATGGACTTCCCGAAATTTTCGGCCTTTTCGCGAAGTCATGTCGTGGAAGTTGATTTTTTTTCCCTTTTTTCCCCTTTCCGTTGTTGTTGTTGGGAGGGAAGAAAAAACGCCAGGGATGGGGGAAAGGAAGTTCGGGTCGCATTCAAACGTGCTTCGAAAAAGTAGCAACTATAGTAGAAATTGGATCGTAGCAACTGGCATTCCCGGAATTCTTCATTCCTCCTACTCCCTCCGCGATAGTTATAGTTTATTTTATCTGGGAGAACTTTTTTTTTTTACTTTATGGTGTATCACGGAAAGAGAGAGACTTGATTCCAATTTATTTACTTTTTATTCTTCGGATGGTTCATTTCAGGAATTGGCCGTCGGGCCGTTTTTTCAGTGACGGTTTTATGCATTCGGTCGGACTTTACAAAATCGGCGACATTCTCCGGAATTTTCCGCATGCGTGCAGCTATTTGGGAACGACGGACGGACAGGACGCACCGGAATCACAAATCCGGGAAGGGGGGGGGGGGTCTGACTCGAAGAGAAAAAAATCACTGGGAAAAACTGCTGTTGAAACTGCTTTCAGATTAAATTTGTATTTATTTGATTTCCGAGAGAAGGGTAGGTTTCGATTTCTAAAACTATGTATGAAATAGCCGTACATGAAACGATTGGGTAGTATGATTTCATCATTACTATCATATTTGGTAAGTCGTATTTCAAAACTTGGTTGGTAAAGCATCAGTCTCGTAACCAAAAGGTGGTGAGTTCTTCTTGTATACAGCCGACCACCCCGCCACCACTGAACGTAGCAGTATCAACAGGATTTGTTGGGGTCGACTGCTGAATAAATATTGTCCAACCTTACATGGACCGAACAGTCAAACTAACATTCCTTTCGGGGTAGTTGATAATTGTCTTTCTCCCCACCAGCACACTCTCAAACAGTTGGAATGAAACTGTCCATCTTTAACATCATGTCCTTCAGGGTTTTGAGATGACCTGGTAGCATACAGTACTGTACTTAAATCCTTATTGACAATCCTTCACTCTGAGATCTCCATAAATTCAATTAAATAGTGGTAAGGTAACGAGTTCTGTCCTCGTCTCGGCCAAAGACCGTCTTGTTGGCCAATGGCAGTAGAGGCCCCTTAAATACACCTTGACTGCAATGTCCTCCAAATTCCCATAACTAATTATACCTTTGGGATAACTGAATCGAGGATGAATCGGTCTCTGATTTGGATCTCAATTCTGACATGCTGATGGATGAATGAGTTCGACAGCCCCCTTAAAAAGGGGTCGTGTCATGTGTGTTCGAGCAAAGCCATACTTTCACCTGGACGGTGCTCGTTAAACAGCGAAAGGCGCACACTTTTGACTTTATTCGAAAGAGTTAAATCTCATTCGGTTTGGTATGACCGAGTGGCATTAGAAAGACCCGACCCGTATTTCAAAAACAGTTCGAGAATTATAGGGCAGGCATCATCTTGCAGAGGTTTTATGAACTTATAACAACGAATTGAGAATTAAAAACTAAAAATTTAAAATTAAAATACAATAAAATTAAAATAATTAAAATAAAAACTTTTTGTACTTTTCAGTTCATTAATAAAAATACATTCAGTAGTACATTAATTAAAAAAATCCGACAAATAATTCACACTCTAATTACTATTAGTTCATACATACTTATCTTGTTCAAATTTTCAACCATTAATAAAATACTTTTTATTCATCCACTCGAGTTCAAATGCATTTTGTTAAATTTGTAGTGGATGACACTTGAGGTTAGTACAGTTTTTTAAATATTAATTAATTAATTAATCCAATTTTTCCAGCAATTTCTATTTGTTCGCCATATCTGCCAAATCAGTTGCAAAGCTCTGAGATTACTGACACGACAGCCGGTCATAAATAATCTAAAATATATATAAATAAAATAAGAAAATAAGTAGGAATCGAATATATTATTTTTGCATAAAATTTTCAACGCTCCCGGTACTTTTATAAAGACTCCTTTCAGTAAATGCAATTTACCAGAATCATTTATTCGTTTACAAACAGTTTTTTTTTACTTTAAATTTAAATGCACAAAAATAGTTACGACGATACCAAATAAACAAAACGAAAATGCGCCATCATGTAATTACACGCGAAACTGACAACACAAAAGAAAACGAGATTAAATCGTCATTTCATTTTAATCCTCCCCCAAAAAAACAAGCAAACAAATGATTAAAAAGAAATTTTTATAAAACAATCACTTAATAAAAAGCCTCTTTCATTAATGCGAGCACACAAAATGATTTCCCGCTCCCAAAGGAAGGGAGTAGGAATAACATCGTTTTGCAAAACTATTCTTTCCTTCATTTTATTGCACCGGGCCCAAAACTACATTAGCGAGCGAACATGCAGCTAATAAAAATCGTACAGAACTCAATTTCCGCAACAGAACGCATCTTTTTTTAATACCCCTTTTATTTATTTATTTTCCCTCTTTCATCCCTTGTTTTCCCTGCTCACTCGCTGGATCTGAGGGAAAACAAGTTGATTCATCTCTCTTTTTTTCCCTCCCAAAATTAAATTTAAATTTCGCGGAATCACTGAGGCGCGCTCATCAATTAAACTAGTTACGCACTAAAGAAATCACGATACGGGCAACTTAGTAGCCACGGGGGCCTTATGGTTATAGATTGCACCGAACGCCGGATCGTTCTAATACCCTCTCTCTTTTGCTTTTCGGAACGTTTTGTTGATCAGATTAGTCTTAGATGAAAGCACACGCGCGCAGAAAAAAGAAACTCTTTCTCTCCCTTCTGCTAAAGGAATCGAGCCGTTCTGGCTTCCTGAGTAGTCAGGAACTCGAAACAAAAAGAATTCGATTATTACTAATGACCAGGAACGGCTCCTCGGAGAGAAAGAAGGAGTTTCTCTTCCTTCTTGACGTCCTTCAGAGCTCCCTCTTAAGGATCGATCACCCTCCGAAACATTACCAATGATTATTCAAAATTACGCGGACATTTGTTTCGTATTGAATGAAAGAGTTTATCATTAAGAAGTAGACTCTTTGGAGGAAAGTCAGCAGCTAT
>JAPMOQ010051452.1:1163474-1178415 GCA_026543055.1 Argiope trifasciata
TCTTCGATACAGCCACCCATAATCAGAAAGTTTACGTTATACTTTTTATAGGTGCATAATTGTCAGGTGTTTTCAAACGATATTATCAAACGCTCTTAACTTTATTTATTAAGAAAAGGTGCCGAAGTCATGGCTTAGGGGTGGGATGTCTGCCTAGTGTTCTGGTCTCCCCGGGTTCGAGTCCCGGTTCGGTCATGGTTGCTATTCTGTGTTCTGTAGGTGAGTAGTGTGAATGTAAAAAAGGGTTGTGCAAGTAAATGTGATGCATGTAGCTAAGTCGTGCTCTTGGCGTTACTGAAAAAATAGCCGGCAGACAGATACTGCCGACACTATCTGTCAGCAGGCTTGTAAAGTGTCATAAGTCACAATAACAAGATAAAGGAAACATAAAAATTCAGCTGTAACATTTTCAAATGATCGTTGTTGCGGTCGCTTTCTATGGATAATAAATAAAATTCCAATGCGTCCGAAAGTCCTTAGGACAAACTCGGCGATCTTTGGAGCCTGTAAGCTGTACAGAAGATCTTCCCTCGAAAGAAGAGTCCAAAGATCGCAACTGCAATGGCAGGGCAGTTGGAGATGTGTTCTGAGCTTAGATGCGATGAGGGTATGATTCGATTTTTTTAAAAAAATTTAGATAATTTTTCTATCCCTGTAACCATCCCGTAAGCATAAGCAATAATATTACCCAGTTTCATCGCACTCGGATGAATGGCTTAGGAAGGCATAAGAGACATACAGACAAACATTCATTTTTATTTAAATAGATAGTAGATCTGTTTCAAATACGGTGATAAGATTCCAGCACACTTTTCGTAGCTAAGTTCGAAAGTTAAGGTAGGATGTACGAAAAGTATGCGAATGTTTCCTAAGTTAAAAATTATACGAGATAGTCGGGAGGAAGTTCTCTTTAGTTATTATTATTATATTGAAACTTTGGAAGTGGTTCAACAACTGAGTTTTCTTTTTATGAACATAATCACGAAGGGAACGGAAAGCCATTCATACTGAAATCAAGAAGCCGTCACATTAACAACGCACTTGTGAAAAATCAATAAAAGAGCAGTTAAAAGAGAGAGAGAAAAAATGGAAAGAAATATTTCGTAACAGGCACATTACAAGCTGCATCCTCAGAAAAATATATCATACTTATTATTTTTCCATTCTTTTTTAACCTTCAACGCAATTCTAAAAAAAAGGGAAGGGGGAGGATTTTTTTATTCCCTCCCTGGTTGAATAATGACATGGTGTTCTGTTTAAGAAAAGAATAAAACAAGCTGTCAGGGAGGGAGAGGGTGGAGGGAAGGGGGCGTTAAGCAGAAGGAGTTAAGTTTTCCTTGACAAATGAGGATATCATAGCATGACAGATAATTCGTTGGAAGCATCGGAATGCGATACCCCTTGGTTGATTTTTTTTTGCCCGCGTGAAACACGGAAAAAAAAGAGCAGTCTAGGGAATATGCAAAACAGACAATGGATTTGGCGAGTTGTCACTGTAATTACTTGTTGAAGTCCAATATATCGATCGTTCTGCCACGCCATGCTTGATTTCCGGACGACAAGTGTATCCCGGACATGGCCGAAAAGATCCGAACAACTGCTTTTGATCTGAAAAAGTAGTTTCTCAGATCCCAGAGAGATGTGAAGAACTACTTTTGATGGAGAAATGGATTAAGAATTGGCAATTATTAATACCATGAAAGAACTCCGGAAAGCGAACGCTCTGCGTCATCTTTCAAATCAAATACTAAAAAGCAAACAAAAAAGATTTCTAAAATCTCATTGAATTGGTAAAGTCCACTGTTGCAGTGAAAGAGGAAAATTCACTCAAATTTATTGCTTTCAAAAAATGCTGAAATAGTCTATTCATTGTGAACTTGATTCTAAAACAGAAGATTTGCCATTTTGTCGCCAAAGTCGCCAAGTTTTTCTGTCAAGCTATGAGGATCATTGAGGCGACATCCTGTACCATCCAATGAAGGTGACTGTAAATCATACCTTCTTGCGAGGACACTCTTTCTGCGTAGAAGCAAAATTTCAGGTTCGTACAAATACATAGTTTGGCAGATTCAGATTAGTTTAGTTGAGTGATATTAACGTCCCGTTGTAAAGCAACACTAGGTTTATCTTGAAACACACCGGTTCCGAAGCCGAAAACTTACCACCAGACCACCGCGACCCTCAACCAGGAATGGCGAACCACTGGTACGCGACACAATATTAAGAGCGCACCACCGATCAGAAAGACTGGCATTTTATGGTTTGCAAAACGGCTAGTATGTGATTCATTTGATAAAATGAACTTACGCGAGGGTTCTTCAGTGAAATCGAGTCTCGAACCTCAAACCCTCCTGTTCTGAAGCCGGGACCTTACCACCAGAGCACCGCTGTCTTAACAGATCGAGAAACGACAAAATTAACGATTTTCCGTCTCATAACTACTTTTCGAGGCAGGCATTCTGGACTTCATCTTATAATCACCTACTCAAGGCGGCCCTTTAACGAGGGTGGAAACCATCCTCTCCAGACAAAAGGAGAGCCCCAACCCCCTACCTTCAAAAGGGGGGTTGCCCCTGGAGACAGGGAGCCCAGTTACCAGATATCCACAGAGCGCGAAAAGATAATCTACTTCGGCCCTACTGGACAACAATGGATTGGCAAAATTCGCTCCATCTGACCGGAGGTGGGAGTCTCCGAAGACGCAGATCGAACACACCATTTTAATCAAATTAAGAACAATAATTAGAATTCTGACGCATCGAGCAGCTTCTGGAGAGTCCCTCGGGGCCTTCTGATGACCCCACTCGGAGTAATTGCAAATTATTGAATAACAAACTCTTTCCCCGACTTGCAGTTCGCTCATTCCATTCAAAATTTTCACGGGACTTTAAAGACCAGGCAATGCATAAACATTCCCAATTAAGTTTTATAAGGATATCAATAAAATCATTTCCCTCTTTCAATTTATTTAAAAATTATATGAGCATTTTTTCATAAAGGTATCTGACTACGTTAAAAACACTAGTTATTGACTACATTGGCGATTTTTTTCATTGCTATTTCTTGTAGTTCAGACTTTCCTCTTTCCAAAACAGTTCATCGTTTCTAGGAAAAGGAAGGCCTGACCTACCATCCAGGGGCAAATATTTTTAGGCTAGAATTTGTCTTTCACTTCAGTTTTCTCAAAATTTTCACTTTCATAAAAACTTTCCACCGTTAACATGATATCTCCAAAACTAATACAGGTATTTAAGTAAAAATTTCAGCGTGTGTTTTGAATAATACGGGCCATGAAATAAACCAAAAGTTTTATTGTTGGTGGAATACATTTTCATTTATAGATGTTTTTAGAGAAATTAAGAAGTGAATTTATGGAAAAAATACATATATGCGTACGTTTTTCCACATAACTCCTTTGCATCTCAGAATTTTTCTTATATTTTGGTTCATTTCCTTCATCCTTATATTCTATAACTTGAGTACAAAGAAAAATACGATTACTGCATTACAATTTGTGTAAAATATTAACTTTTTTGGTTAAATTTCATTAAAATTTACAAAACATTTTCACAGTTCTCAAATTATACTTTCAATTTATATTTTATATATACAAGGTGGCCAGAAATAAAACACCCCTACTCTGACCTCCATGGATATCAAACTACTCAGTGTAAAGGCTCAAAATTTTGTACACATACTATTCAAAATATGGGGAAACGGATTTCACGAAAAAAAAATTAGTTCCTGAAATCACCGATAGGTGGCGCTGCACAACTTGAACTATGATCAAAAGACACAAATAATAATAAAAATTAAAATGTTTATGCGGAATGGAATGCTTCCATGCTTCCTTTTTAATTTTTCTGCCCCTTATGGAAAATAAAAATAGTAAAGAAGCTAGAACTCCCGTTGTAACTGCAATTTCATACTGTAACCAGAAAAATTTGCATAAAGCATGGTTAGAAGCCATGTTCTGGGTATAAAAGAAGTTAAAAGGTGGGGAATGTCATTCTTATTAGTGATGGTTGTCACGCTGCCAGAACGCGCTTTGCTTGTGAAGTTGTTTTACGAGAATAAAGGAAATGCTCCAGCAGCACTTCGAGAGTTTTGCCGACTTAAGGATTTGCGTAAGGGACCATTGCTTCCACAAGCTCTCAGGAGAATGATCGCTCGATTCGAGGAAACTGGACATCTTGGAGTTCAGCCTGGTCGAGGACGCAAACCGGTTCGTTCAGATGTCGTTGAAGATGTTGCCACCGGTATTGTTGAACAGTCAATGGATAATGTTTTAGGCTGCAGTAGTGCACGTGCAGTGTCACGACACTTGGGTGTTCCCTATAGCACAGTGTGGAACGTACTCAGAAAAATGGTGCATTGTTTCCCGTACAAAATCCGCCCTAATCAACAATTGCTGGCCACAGACAGGGAGATGCGACTGACCTTTGCATTGACATTTCTTGCTAGAGTTGAAGTGGATGCATCGTGGCCGTGGCAGATTCTGTGGAGCGATGAGGCCCATTTCCACCTCAGTGGAACAGTGAACACCCATAACTGTCGCATATGGGACACGACAAACCCCCGTACCTTCCAAGAGATTCCACTCCACTCACCGAAAGTTACAGTCTGGTGTGGATTCACAGCCACATTCATCCTTGGACCGTTCTTTTTCGAAGAGGTTACTTCCAATGGCCTTGAGACATGTACCGTGACGGCCAACAGGTACAAAAGGATGCTCGAAACATTTGTTGTACCCCATTTGCAGCAGCGCCAATGCCTTGACACCATTACTTTTATGCAAGATGGAGCACCTCCACACATTGGACTCCCTGTGCAACAGTTTCTTCGCCAACATTTCACCACTGACAGAATAATCAGTCGCGCGTTTCCGACAACTTGGCCATCTCGTTCACCGGATCTTAATCCGTGTGATTTTTGGCTTTGGGGACACTTAAAAAACCTTGTTTATCGAGAACGTCTGATAACCTTGGCAGATTTGAAAGAGAGTATCAGTCTGCATGTGAGAAGCATCTCAGATGACCAGTTACGATCCGCAGTTGAACAAGCTGTCCACAGACTTCACATTTTACATCTTCAGGAAGGGAACCATATTGAGCAGCATTCCCTGCATCGATAACGTCCTTGTTTCATGTATGCTTGGTACTTTCAAATAAAATGTGTTTAAAACGTGTTTTTGTGTCTTTTCAGCATACGTCCAGTGGTACAGCGCCACCTATCGGTGATTTCTGGAACTAAATTTTTTTTTCGTGAAATCCGTTTCCCCATTTTTTAAATAGTATGTCCACAAATTTTCAAGCCTTTACACTGAGTAGTTCGATATCCAGGGAGGTCAGAGTAGGGGTGTTTTATTTCTGGCCACCCGGTATATATATATATATATATGTTTATAGGTGACAAAGCAACAAAAAACCGTAAAATGTTTTTTTTTAATCTAATTGTTCAACAAATTTCCTTCGAACACTTTCGGATACCTTATGTTCTCATGCTTGAGCACCGAAACGATGTTAAAATGAATGAGCAGCATCAAGGCAACGAATTCTCTGACATCTCGACGAAAAACCTTTAACACTTTTCATTAAGGTGGCATCTTAATAATCCAGTTACAAAGACTGGACATTGATGATCAGTTTTGGCTAGTGGTTATGTTACACGTCTTCGAATCATAAGATCGCAGATTCGTTTCCCCGGCCAATGCAACCGCTACACTTTTTTGGGACAGGAGATATACTCAGAAACAAATTCATCAGCTTGAATTTCTTCAGGTATCCGAATACACGTTCGAAGGAAAAATTTTGAAAAATTGCATTTTTTAAAGCAATTTAAAACTATGGGTTTTCGATGCATTGTGAATTACAATACAAAATACAATAAATGCAACAAAATAATTAGAAAATATCATATATTATGAAAAATAGGAAAATGAGCAGTATATTTTAACGAAATTTTACAGAAACGGTTAACACTCTACACAAAATGGTAGAGCAGCAATCCTATTTTTCTTTGTACACAAGTTATACAGTATAATAAGGAATGAAATGAACCAAGATATAAGAAAAATCTCGAGATGCAAAGCTGTTATGTGCAAAAATATGCGTATCTATGCATTTTTTCCATAAATTCACGACACAATTTCTCTGAAAACACCTATAATTGAAAAAGTATTTCACCCACAATAAAACTTTTGGTTCATTTTATTGCCCGTATCATTTAAAATACACGCTGCTAGTTTTATTAAAATACCCCAATTAATTTTTGAGATATCGGGTTAACGGTGGAGAATTTTTATGAACACTAAGTTTTGAGAAAACTGAAGTCAAAGTCAAATTTTAGCTGAAAAATATGTGACCCTGGATGATAGGTTAAGCCATCCTTTTCCTAGAAGAAAAGATAAACTGTTTTGGAAAGAGGAACAACAAGAAATAACAATGAAACTACAAGAAATAACAATGAATACAAGAAATAACAATGAAAGTACAAGAAATAACAATGAATACAAGAAATAACAATGAAAAAAAATCGTCAATGTGATCGATAAGTAGAGTTTTTAATGTGTAGTCGGATACTTTAAAACTACTTAATGATATCAAATGTTTGGTTGCAGCACATTTGCTTTGAGTGTATACTTACCTTCATTATTTTCCTCCTTGAATCAACACACGTTTTTGAATACATATTCAACTAGACTCTTCCAATGTTACATTATGTGAAATGATACTTCATTTTCGTTTCCTCCCCAAAGCAAAAGAAATCGAAGGAGGTTTGGGGGTGGAGATTAGAAGCACAAAATTTCGCAACACCCAGCAAATATTTTCGCCACGGAACTAACATCTTGCCTATCTTGGAGCATGATGGGTAAAAAAAAGGCGGGGAGGGTGGAGAAGAGAACAGGGGCAGGAAAAAAGGGTGGAAAAAAGGATTTTAAATTTCACCTCTCTCAAGTTACAATCGGAAAGAATCAAGTGCAAACAAGATGCAGATTTTTTTCCCTCCTTCTCTCCGTCGTTTAGATGCCAAGTAGGAGGATCGAGGGGGATGAGATGAAAAATTTATTGCACCCCCCCTTCTCCTTCGACGTGGAGTGAATTCAGAAAGCCTGTTTATGGAAATTGTTTGTATTCGTCTTTCTCAGTGACTCTTTCAATCGCGTTTTCCAGTTTTTTTCTTCCGAGGAGCTTTCCCCGTTTCGCCACTTCCGCCTCCGGTTGCTCCTCATCATATTCATATTACCCTAAAAGGATAGAGGGTGCAAGAATGAAAAAACAGGGTGGCATGGAGAGAAAACAAAAAGCGGGCGGAACCAGACACGTCAGAAGTGGAATATGAGTGCATCAAAACATTTTATTATATGTACTGATGTAAGAGAATTGCATCTATGGATAGCAGAAAACACAGACAATACACAACGCACCTAATCCTTTTCATACGGCATGCCAAATGCCGGCATTCTGGCATAGGGGTAGTGAGTCTTCCCCATGAACTGGACGTCCCAGGTTCAAGTACGGTTATTCTGAGTGTCTCTCTCTCTCTCTCTCTCTCACACACACACACACACACACACCGTCATCCTGGCTTAGAGGTACCCCTTGATCTGGGCGTTCTGGGTTCGAGTCTTGTTTCGTGCACGGCCTTTTTTTCCCTTGCGTTCTATCCCTGAGGTGTGTGAATGTGCCCACCTGTAAAAAGAGGTTATGCAAGCGAATGTGTGTGCCATCTTCATATGAGAAAGAGGACAGACTTCTGCCCTCTAAGTGCTGAAGGGTCCTTACCCTGAGAAGCTACTGCACCCTTTTTACGTAGAAACACGGACATCGTCATCATTATACTGATGTAAGAGAAATGCCTCAATGGACAGCAGAGAACACAGACAATACACAATGAACAAAATCCTTTTTATACGGTGAGCCAAATTAAAGTGGGAATGCGTTTCTAGCGGTGATTTCCCATAAGACTATTCACTCCCTACAAACGGTTCGGTCTGTCAAGGGAAATTAAATGCGAAGCGTCGTCAAGTGAGACAGAAGCGACAAAGCAAGTGATCGCTGGCGTCCACTGAAAAGGTTCTCGACGAAAGAAATCACAATTTTTAAAGAACGAACACGTCACAGCGTGGATTGCCTCAAAGAACCCAGAGTTATTTGCCCACGTAATCGACCATCTTCCAAGCCAATGGGGAGGGCCACGGTGGTCTGGTGGTAAGGTCTCGGCTTCGCAACCAGAGAGTTTCAGGGTCGAGACTCGATTCCACCGAAAAACCGTCGTGTGAGGGGGGTATCTAGAACGTTCAATATGTCAGGCCAAACGTCCTCTCACTGGTGAGGTGGAGTGTGGAGAGAGGGGTGCCAGTGCAAGTGTCGTCCTCATCAACTGACCGTGGTTCAAAAGGACGAGATCCATCCTAAAATAGCTCTAAAGTTGCTTTACAACGGGGTGTTAATGTAACTAAAATAAGCTAAAACTAATCCAAGCAAATGGGAAGCGGCTACTGACATTCGACACTAAGTTATTGAAATCTTCATAAACTTTGTTGGTCTGCCAGTTTTTAAGCCATATTTTCTAGGGATTACCCACATAATTAACCATTTAATAATGTCATTTTTGAATTTTTTCTTTTGTTTCCTTTTTTCATAATAAATAGTGTTCAAGAACGTCTGATCATTATGCACCAACTCAATAATCAGGCATTGATCTGAAATTCTGCGATAGTTCTTCTTGAAGAAACGCTCCATTGTTCAACAGATCACGAGGGTGGGGGGATGGACGCTACTGTAGTGAATTTACCATAGAAAGAAAAACGTTTTATACCCATCGTTAAAGATTTCAACCGACGAAACGCATCCATTTATTAGGGATCAAAAGGTACTTAAAGATGACAGCTTCATCACTGGGAGGAAATGTTCCGAGAAAAGGGTATATTATATGTGTGTGTAAATAAATGTCTGTCTGTCTGTCTCTTATGCCTTCCCAAACCATTCATCCGATTGTGATGAAACTTGGAACATTCATTACTAAAACTTACGGGGGGGGATGGGAAATGGAAAATAATTATAAATATATATATATATAATTATTAATTTTCCGGAGATGGGAAAATAATATATATATATATATATATATATATATATATATATTAATTATTCAAGACTTTAGGGTAGGCAATAAAGTTAAAAATGTATATAATTAATATTATTTATTCACCTTTCTATATCACTCAATTCCAATGAATGTATTTATAATCTTTATTCTAATTAAATGTTTATTTTTACTTTACTTTTCTATTATTTACAACTTGATTCATAATCCAACCTTATATGGCGTAGTCGGAATCAGTAAGCTGTTTTGGCGAGACTCGAATCGAAACGAAATGTAGAACTTTTAAGAGAAACATTAAAGAATTCAAACGAATACATCAGACACAAACATATCCAGTTTGTATGGATTCATTTCCCCCTTTTTTTATGGATCTCTTTGTTTCCGCCGATGACAAACTCGAGGTTGAAATCTCTCCTACCAATCACGAAATAGGTCTTTACGGCATAATTAAAATATTTATTTTGGATACGTTTCAAATTAAATTGAAATGTGGTCATACGTTATAGGTGGGTTCAAAACAATATCAGCAACATGCTCCAATGTATCAGCGTCTATATTGGCCACTAAAGCCGAAAATTTCGTATCGTCGCTGGTGATCCCACTGTATTGGAAGGCGTTGTCGCATTGCACTATCTACAGGCGAACGTTACCTCTCTAAAAAGGTGGCAGAGGAAGGGCAATGCGGGCAACCTGCACCTCAGAAGTCGAGGAAGCGTCCAGAAGCGTTTTCAGCAAACATCTTTTACACCAGTAGGGAGGAATCAAAGGTTCGAAGGGTTCAAACGTCGGGTCACCACATATACCGATGTATTTATAATAATATTTATTCATACAAAAAATAGGGCATAACACGAAAAGAGAACTCAACAGTTACAATGATATTATAGACATGAACGGGCGTTACAAGTCGGAATACAGCAGAGTGACGAGAGGTCTCCTTTATATCCATGAGGTGATGTTAGGTGAGTTGATCTGTATTCCATATTTAGTTCGAACTCCCCTGCGGTACGGTCGCTCTGGAGCCCAAGTAATCAGATGGCAAAGTGATCCGCTGCATATTCATTGCCGGTACGAAAATGAATATTATTCTTTCTATCCTTCTTAATCAAACAAGATAGTTATTTCAAATGTCAAACGATGTTTCCAGATTTATTTCTTCAGCGGCAGCAACGCGCCGGTACCAGCTAGTGTACATATTATAATGAAATAAAATAATATAAAATATCATAATGAAATAAAAAGTAAAAAAATCTAATAGTAGATTTCTTGTCTTCCGTAAAGGATATGATATTCATAATCATAGTAATAGTTATTCCAAACGAAATATCAGAACCTGTACACAAAGCTGAATACCTGCAGTCCAAAAATATCGCCGGTGACACCAAGTCGATCATGAGAATCGGAGATGCGCAAAAAAGTGCAGCGGGCATGTTGGTGAAGGCTCCGTTGATCAATTACACTCTCAAACGATTTAATTTCACGCCACAGCGGATAACACGAACTGAACTGCTTCGGTGGCCCCCTCACCCCTCACATCAAACTGTGGGGCAGTGCAGTCGAGCGATTCCATTTCAAGCGTGCATTTAATAATGCAATCGAATCTTGTCCAGAAAACTGGAAGCAATTAGTGCGTATCCTCAACATTTCGCGGGACAAAAATTATTTTTTTTTGTGACGAACTGATCGAATTGTCGGGACACAAGATTTCGCGATTACTCAACCCTTATGAGTTGCCTTGATCGTCACACAGCAGTTACGTGCATTTGGACACAAAATGACTAGAAGATCGGTCACAAGACAAAATATCGCTTTCATATTATATTATATATATAACCATAAAATTATTAAAACCCATTTGCTGGTCAACAAAAATTAAACGGAAACCAACTAGGTCGAAATCGAAATTAAAACTCAATTCGGAATTAAACGCTAACATTTCATAAAATGAAAGACAAATGAAATAGAATCAATTAATGAAACAAATCCAAAGTAATATAATTAATAAAATTATGTAAACGAAACAAAAACGCACTAATTACGGAAACGAAACTAAAATTGGAATCGAAAGTAAAAATTATTACGGATTCAACCAGGTTTAAGAATTAAAATTTTTTTAGTTTTTAAAAAGTTAATCATTGTAATTGAAGAAGCTGGCTTTAGCTATTTTAAGCATACTTTCATCTATGAGTGCGATTCATTATTTTTAGAGATGAATAACATTAAAGACTCGCTCGGAAACCATTCTTTTTTGCTTGGCTTACTTTGTTATATATATATGAAAGCGGTATCTGGTCTTGTGATGGATGGAAATACTAAAACCAGGGTGGGTTCTCAGTTTTTATGGTTTTAGTTATTTTAACGGCAAGTTTTGAAGGAACACTAGGGCTATTTGGGACGGACCTTGTCATTTTGAACGAGGAAGACACCTGAGCTGGTTTCCCCCTCTGTACACCACATCAGCTGGAGAACGTTTGGCCCCGACGGATTTGAAGTGCAAGAGACCCGCTTACACGACTGTTCTTCGGTGGAGTTCGAGTCTCGAACTTGAAATCCTTCGGTTTCGAAGCTAAGACCTTACCACCAGGCCACCTCGGGCCTCAAACAGGGGTGGTGAACCAGTGGTACGCGACACAATATTATGAGCAAACCGCCGATCAAAAAAATTTGAATTTTACGGTTTGGAAAACGGATTGTATGTGATTCATTTGGTAAAATGAACTTGTCCAATTAGAGTAGAATTCGAAATGAAACTGACTGATTCCCAATCCAGTTCAATATGTATTCAAAAATGTATTGAAAGAAGTAAAAAGCTGGAATGGATTGAAGCAGAAAGGTTAACAAGCAACAAAAGTAAAAAGGCCTGTAACGAAATTTTGGAAACATCGAATTCAATTCCAGATACATTAAACTGTTTGAAGAAGCTGGGATCATGCTATTTAAAAAATATTTTCATCAATGCCTGTGAGTCAATATTTTTAGAGATGAATAACATTAAAGACTCGATAGGAAACCATTCTTGAATTCATCATGCGTTCTGCTAAAAGTAGCATCTTACCATTTTAATATGTTACCTGCCATACAATCTGATAACAGATAATAATAAACAGAAGTCACACAACTGCAACAGTAGAAGTCCCACTATTGTTACTTTAATTTGTATTACACCTATAATTAAAACATTAAAGTGCAGTGCAAAATGCGTTTTTTTTCGTGGTAAATAAAGAGTTTTGTGTTGTTAATATTTAGTTTTATTGTCTTCACAATAATCACAGGCAAAAATTATTTGACTGAACGTCTATATCTCATTAGACATTTCTTTACAAAAAAATGGTATGTGGATCCATAAAGGTTCATCACCCATGATACAGACCAATAGGCGATCAAATCTCTGTTTTTTACGTTTATTATCTTGTAAAATAACAAATATTGAATTAAGTAATTTGAATCAATGATATCATTTTTATAACAGGGAATGCTTTACTTTAGATTCAAATAAAAAAAATAGAATTTTGAAAAATTAACTCAAAAAATAATTTTTTAATTAAAATGATTAATACTGGAAGATTAATTAATTATTAAATTAAATTAGAAGATTAATAAATTATTTAATTAAAAATAAATATTCATACAGTTTTATTTCAATCAATACTTTTCATTTCAAAATGGTACAGTTTCGCGTTCATCACTTAAATACTTTTTTTTTCTTCTTACAAAATCGATCGAAAATCCGACGAAACAGATCACCTTTTCCGAAAAGAACTGCGGTGACTACCGTCGAAAGACGACACGAACTTGTGAAAGCTCTTCTTGTTCGAAGTCCGCCGGGATCGACTGCGACCACTTGAGGATTCCAATGGGAGAGACAGAGCAAATGGGGGCGGTGACGAATCGCCTGCCACCAAGACAAAAGAGCCGGCTCGGAATGAATCACATCACACTCTTTCTTTGTTGCGCTGAAGGCCATCCTTCAATTCGGAGTCGAACAATGGACCGGGCTCGATAGCGGCGAAGGCAAACAAAATCGCGCGCTGGAGAGGGCTCATCCAAAGAGCGGGGGAACGGCTTCCCCCCCTCGTCCTCGAAACAAATAGGCCAGGGCGCGAATGATGGGGCGTTTTGACACCGGGGCTTTAAAAGAACGGAAGTGTTTTAACAAATTGACTCTCTGGCGGGCAACATAAGGGAGGATTAGCGAGGAGGGGTTTTGGAGGTTAGAAAATTTATCGTCGAGTGTAGGGGTGGGCTCGTGCCAACTATGAGATAACGCCCCGTGTCTCGGTCTGCCGGAGAGGGTTGGGAGGGGGACCGAAGAGTTAATGGAAGCGAGGTGTAATCGCAAGGATGAGGCGGAATATGGCGACTCATGTAAAGACAAATGACTCTCATATTATATACACACACACACATACATACATACATACACACACACATATATATATACATACACATACACACACACATATATATATATATACATACATACACACACATATACATACATACACATACACACACATATACACACATACACATACACACACATATATACATACATACATATACACACACATACACACACACATATACACACACATACACACATATATACATACACATACACACATATATACATACACACATATATACATACACATATATATATATATATATATATATATATAAATTCCTGAAGACAGTAATGTAAAGATTTTATCGTGATCAAACTTTAAATTTCTTTTTAAAAACTTTTCATTAGAGTAATCCATTAATTGCTACTTTTGTTTAATTCCCTTAATTCCTTGTTTTTTAGTAGTGCCAAGAAGAAAAGTCTTGGTCGCACCATTCCCGATTTCAAAAATATAAGATTTTTCACTCAGTTCGACAGAGCAATTTCGAGAGTCATCACGGTACAAAGGAGTTGGAGCCAAAACATAAAAATAAGGTGTGTCTTCAAAGACGTCTGATGTTGAATTGCATCTGAACAACTTTTACGAAACATCAGGTATTTCCTACATGGAGCTGTGTTTTCGCGATATGCTTCAGAATGTGTATTTGCTTCAGCAAAGCACATAAGATCTTTTTGACGGTCAATAACCCGAACAACATTCGAATCATTAGAAGGGGGGTAACGGAAGGGCAGAGGTAGGCATAGCTCGACGATAGGCCATTCCGCCAACAGAATGTTGATTACTGAAGGAAATGTAACAATTTCTTTCGCTCGACTGACTCCCTCCCCCCCTTTAGTTGGTAACCCCCGTTTTCCTTCCGGAAACATGCGGGGGTGGAGTGGTTGCAGTTAATAGCACGTGCGTTACCTAGGTGACGCGGAAACTCCCTCAGGTAGACCCGGGTACTCGCACGCAAGCTGGCAAAGGGATCACGTTTCGAATCGGAAAAGGAGGGGTCGGGGGAGCTGGTAGATGGAAAAGGCTCTCTCAAAATTGGAAGGGAGGGCCTAATGAATGCATGGCACCGTTTGGAATCGAATCGTGCTTCCCGGCACGGTTGCTACAATGTCAAAGAGCCATTTCGAATCTTGTCGCGAATTTGAAGTGTTGCCCACTTCCGCTGGAAAGACCATCCAAAGCAGCACAATATTGTTCGACATTATATGATATTAACCAAGATTGCACAATATTGTTCAACATTATATAATATTACTCAATATTCCGCAACATTGTACACTATGGTTAAGCGTTATATTAATCAATATTCCACAAGATTGCACATTATTTTTCTGTTATATTATTAATCAATATTCCACATTCTGAGCAATGTTGTTCGACATTATACGATATTAATCAATATTCCACAATACTGTACAATATTGTTC